>QUSF01000034.1:785255-904393 GCA_003676055.1 Chloebia gouldiae | reverse complement strand
CTCCTCTGCCAGGCAATCCCAGCTCCTTGCCTGGGAATTACAGCTCCTCTGCCAGGCAATCCCAGCTCCTTGCCTGGCCAAGCTCCTGCCCTTCCTTCTGCCCTGGCCTGGGGCCCTGGGGACTTCTGCTCTCCCACATCCTGACTCCTCTCCCCAAGTGCAGCTGGGCAGGTTTTTCCCCTTCCTTAACACATTATCCCAGAGGTGCTGCCACAGTTGCTGAGGAGCTCAGCCTTGGCCAGCAGTGGGTCTGCCTTGTGTTCTTTTGGATGCAGGGAAGCTTCTGGCACCGCCTCAGAAAAGTCACCCCTGTGGCTCCCCTGTTCCCCAAATCTTGCCCTGCAGACCCAATATGATGGTGTAGCACAAACAGAGCACTTTATCTTTCTCTCTCATCTCTCTGATGGAACAGGGCATTTATTTTTCTGGCAAGTGTTGTGTTTTCTTTTTAGCCTGTGTACCCCCTCTGTAGAAATAATTTCCTTATAGCTGTTTTTACAGGGCAGGGTAAAAGTTGATGTATTCATTACCAAGGCTCCCCAGGCATTTTTTTCAGCAATTTCCAGAGATGTACTGAATGAAAGATATCCACTGCCAGCTTGTCAGCCCAAGCATGGGACTGTGCAGTCCTGCTCAGCAAGTGCCTTGCCTCATGACTCCTGCCTGCTCTCCAGTGGCTTTGGAAAAAAGCAGAGGGCACTTGAGAGCCAAAACAATAGTGACAAATTGAAATGTAGAAGCATTTCACGTCGTGGCCCTGCACACGCAGTGCACCCTGATCTCCACCCCTCCAGATCCTAGCTCATTTTGTGGAATTTTTCGTTCCAGAAGTCAGGCAAGGCAAAGCAGCAGCTCCTTCTCTTTGCTGTGCAGCTAATTAAAATGTAAGAGATAGTACCAGCAGCATAGCAATAATGCTGTAATGTACAAATTTTGCACCTATTACATGTTGACCAGAGCTGATGCCTCTTGCAGAAGAAAAAAAAAAAAAGTAGTACCCTGGGGATAACAAGAAAAGAAATGTTGGCATAAACTGCTTAGAATTGTGAGCTGAGAAAGTTATTCCCAGCCATTGTCAGATTCTTTTCCTAAAGGATGACAAGCTTCATCACAAATGGAAATCTCTATTGCTTTAGTAGGTTTTTTTGTGATCTGGCTTCTTTCACTCTTTCTGCATGGAAATGCTCCCCTTATGAATGTTTTTACTTCTTTCCCACTTTATTTTTTCAGGTGTGCCTTGAGATTGGCAAGCCAGTGCATAAAATACCAAACTCTGGAAATTTCAAAATAGTATTTTTTGCAGTCTATAATAGAAAAATATTTATTTATGCATTTTAATAAAATTTTGCAGTTTTAGGATTGTCTTCTCCATTTCTTTCTTTCTGCATCTTTCCATTTTTTTTTTTTTTGCCACAGGGCACTGAGTTTCAGACTAGTAAGGCTTCATTGTATTTCCATCTCAATTTTAGATTTCAATTTTACTTTTTACTCCCCTTTTTCTTTTTTCTTTTTAGTAAAGTAAAGCTGTGAACTCTTTAGACTATTTATTTATTTTCTGAAGTTTCCATTCCTTTATACAGCTTCAACAGCCATAAATCAAGAGATTTCAGTCTTGTCTCACACCGGTTTTTGTCGTGTCTCTTCTCCCGTTACTGTCCATTGAGTATCCCAGCAAAAGCATTCCTTGACCTGATCACACTTCTCCCCTTTTGTACCAACTCCAAGTTTTCTCCAAGGTGTTGTGGCACAGCTTTGGCAATGAGATCTTCCACATCTGGCCACAGGAGCAGTTGTGAGCTGGGCTCTGGGTGCTCCTGTGTGTTAATGCAGCTTCAGCCTCCCTCAGTTTCTCTGACCTGGCTTCTACAGCTTCAGTGCAAGCAAACCATATCCTGAGACACATACAGTGCAGAAAAAGGTAAAGAAATAGAATTAATTGGAAAAGGTAATTAATGCAAACAAGAGGAATTGCCAGAATTGCCTACTTGTAGTTCTGAGTGAGAGGTTTCATTCTGTCAGCAGAGTGCATCCAGGTCAAAGCTAAAAATAGTAAGGTAAATGTTTACTTTGAGTGAGTGTGAATAGTCAGGAAAAGGTGTTAGTGAAGATTCTCTGGAACTGCCTTTCAAGGCAGATCCAGTTCTGAACTTCTGTACCTACTGTAGAGCTTGATGATACAGGGTCAGCAGGGTGTCTTTGGAATCATTAATTGAGGTATATGCTTAAAGTTGATTAGGCAGTTAAAAGCTCAGTGGGAGGAAGGAGATTCTTTGCCTCTTGTTTGCTGTTTTCAGGGATTGTGTTGATTACATGGTGCAGGCAGAGAAGGGTGAAGCACAGTGGTTAGGTCACCTTAATGAGGGCAAGTAAAATGTGTTTCTTTCAAAGAGGTGGAGAACCTTTTTAATTAGACATTTGTGGAACACTATTATTTTTTTATACGTTATTTTTATGGGGGTTGTTTTCCCAGGAATCTCCATTTAACAGAGGGATGTTTTATGTGGTGTGTTCTGGTTTTATACATGGAGGCAGATATTTTTATTTTTAAATTTTTCTTCTTTCTCTCTAGGAGCAAAGAGTATATATAACATATATAGTATTTGTACCTGCTCTTTTAGTCACAGCATTTCTGTGACTCAAAAGTAATGGAAATAAAAGCTTTTCATGTACACCATTTCCCACAAAGTACATGAAGCATGACTTCTGGGGGGATCTGTTTGGCTGTGCTTTGTAGTTTCATATGTCTGCATTCTGCAGTAAAAAGATCTATAAAAATTCCTTTATCCTAATATATTTATTTCCTAAATATATTTTAATAGATGAACGTTTCTCATACAAAAGTTTTAAAAAAAAAGTCTCCAAGTGGCAGCCTACTGTCTCCATATATCAATTGTATTTTGCAATTAAATTAGAAAATTTGTGGATTTTGTAAAGGTTTTGAAATTTTTTTCACCTCCTTGAATTTTTGGTGTGAAATAATCTAGAACAGAATTGGAAGGAAACCTGAAGGAGTTGAAACCTGAAGACTAAATGCTTGATCACTACAGATATCTGTCCATCTTCTGGAAGGAGCAACTTCCCAAAGAGGCTCGCTGAAGGATGTATGTGAATCTTTGAAAGAGAAGATTAAGAAACAAAAGCAATCAGACAGCTACCTCTGTATTTCATGATTTAACAAGAATAAATGTGTGTGTTAAATGCTATACTTCATCAGGACTTCATGTTCAGATGCTATGAGGATGTCTGGAGGAGACAGTTGGAGTTTCCGTTCCAGCTTCTGGGGCTGGATTTCTAAACCTTGTCTTTCAAAGCAGAACTGCCATGGAGGAGCTAATGCCCTTATTTAATATAATAATGCTGTGATTAATATATCCTGTCAGTGTGTGGGAAACCTGAATTCAATTTCCTCGTCTGCCTGAGGGATTTGAACTCCAGACCACACAAAGTGACCTGAGCAGCAAGCTACACTATTTTGTGGGTGAAGAAGACTCTCTTCATTCTTTCTGAGAATGAAGAGAGCTTAGCCAAGCTAAGCCAAGTGTGAAGGAGGCTGGTTGCTCTGCTGTCTGGTAGTCTGTGTTCAGAAAGCACAGGGCCTTGCAGCCAGCTTTTCCCCTCCTGAGCAGTGCCTCTCGCAGGAGCTGGATGCCCAAAGCTGCTGGGGTAGCCCTGTGCGTACGGACTGAGAGGCTGTGGGCACGGAGAGCTTGTGGCTGGGCTCTGCAGATCCAGCACATGGATGTGCTCCCATCTCTAATCCCACACAAGCGTGTCAGGCTTCTCCCTGCTGCCTGAAAATGTCCAGAAGCTTTGGGGAGCAGGACATCCCAAAAATCCAAAAGGATGAGGCAAACATTGGTTGCAGATTTGGTGTGGGCACAGGAATCCGCCCAGAGCATTTTGTAGGGTCAAAGCAAGAACCTTTCTCAGCTGAAGGAAAGGCTGAGATTTCTTGATCAGGTTAGTGAGTTTGCAGGGCAATACCATGCTTGGCTGATTGCATTGGGTATGGTTGCCTACTATTCCAACTCACAGTTATAACTGCTACATTTTATTGGCCCCTTAGTTATTTTCATTCCCAGTGCCACTACAGCTCTGAAACCAATTGTGGACGTGTGTAGGTCAAGGGGAAGGAAAATTAAGGGTCATCCTAAGTTTATACAGTGGCACTTTTTCATTTTCTATAAAACTAACTGCATTTGGGCTCCCTGTCGGGTAAGCCTTTTTTCCCTTGTCTGTTATTTTCAAAGAAGAGAGTGCATATGACAGTCTGAGAATAGCACCAGCCTGAACACAGATGGTAGGGATTACACCACACTGAGCCTTGACCTTCAAAAGCTCGCCGTTCCTTTTCAAGGTTTCTCTTCTTTGACAGGTGTACTGGCTTTTGTCAATTACTTTCATTAATGTATTTTTTTCATTATGATCAATTACCTGTGTCTCAAAATTACAGCAAAACAGGTTCCAAACTGAAAAGCTGAAATTGTTTTCCATACCTTTCCCCCTTCTGTTGCCCCAAAGTGCTCTGAAGCTCTCAAAGAATTAACTCATAATGGAAAAATATCACCCAGTTTCTGCTCATTTCCATTAAGCCCTCAGTCTGTGAGATTCTGGATGGAGCACTAGGCTAAACCTCACAGATCAGGTTTGCAGGGGACTGTATTTAACAGATACTATTTTCTGAGATGTTGAAAATTATTTAAAAAGTAAATATGGGAACCGAAGTTAAGCGCAGACTTTATAAGTAGAAGGAAACTTTTCACAGGCCAGATAGAGCCATTCCTGTAATGTATTGGTACCAGAGTGTAAATATCAAATGGAAATCAGCTTTTTCAGGCCAAAGTATTTGAAGTAAATGGTATGCAGTACCATTTACAGATGAAACAGGATTCAACCTTTTCTTCCTCAGAGATACTGGCAAGCAGGTCAGAAATCCAAATGCATATTGTCAGCCTCATGCTTTGAACAACCAGAGCCATGGCAGTCTGCAGAACTGGGCTGCTGACATAAGAACAGGTTCTCTTGGGAGTTTGGTTTTCCTCTGCTGTTTTGGGGCTAGCTGAAAATGCCATAAATGGTTCTTCTTAACATCACAGAGTGATGTCTCTGACTGCAAGAATGATGGGAATCAATGACCAGACAGTGGAGAGTGCAAGTTTCTCCCACTGTACAGCAGCTCACCGAAAGTGTGGTCTAAATTTATTTCTGATAGGTGTTCAAAATTCCCTGATAACAATCTATTTGTTCCAAACCTGAAGCTATCTTTTCAGGACTTATATGATGAGGAATCAGACTTCACCTGCCAGTTTAGGACATTAGAGCAAAATGAGACTCTCCATCCTCTCAGGTCCCTCAGAGCCCTCCTGGCTCTCTGCAGCTGGAACGAGGGGCAGAAAGGCTGGGCTGGGTTTGACCTGCTCGTGCATTTTGCCTTTTATTCACCCAGGAGAGCATCAGAGCTGCAAAAAGTCTGCACATGGTTTGGCCTGGCTGAGAGGACCCAGTGGATGGGCTCTCAAGGGCAAGAGAGATGAAGGGAAGGATTGAAATGTTTTTCTGGCTCAGTGCCTCCTTTCACACAGTGTGAAACTGGAGGGACGATCTAGTCCCAAACCAAACCTTAAAAGGTGCTAACATACAGGACAGCCAGAGGGATAGAAACTCCTCACTGTACACTAGGGAAATAAGCAATTAATGCTCATTACTCTTCTTAAGAGTTAGTGTGTGAATCCTCTGTTTCCTGGACTAAGTAAAAGAAAGTCTAAAACCATAATAAATCTGTCTCAAATTTAGTAATATTTATTCCAACTACAGTATAATCACTAGAATAACATTGTGGTGCTGTAAAACATGTTGAAATATAGTGTTACATCATCACTGCTATTTGTTACTATAATTTTATCCAATAAATTATGGTGCAATCCGTGGCTTGGGATTAAAATGACAGCTTTAATATGGCATTTTTAGTCTGCATAATGCTTGTGGTTCAGGACAATAAGAGTTTTGATCTAAAGTAAATAGGTGATAAAAAAAGCCACATGAGATTGGCTTTCATTTTAAAACTTCATTAAAAAGGGATTTGTCATTATCACTAAATATGAGAGGGGGAAAAAAAAATCAAAATCTGAAATGCTCCATAAATTTACTCCATTTTTACCATGACTTCTAATTTGAAAGTTACTTAACAAACAAATGGTACTAATTTCCTGTAAAAAATCTCAATCACATTCAAAATGAGCTATTCACTATGAAAGCCACGAGCTACCTAAAAGCTAAAGACAATTACAGAGTAGGGTTTTCTTTGTTTCAACACTGAAATGAAAATGATTTTCAGACTCCTCAGATTCCAGTAAATGTAACTAAGATCTCTCATGAGTACTCTGCAGTGAATAATGGAGAAACTAAGCCAAATATGTGCAGGATTCTGGGGTCTGTTGGTTAGTTGGCTGGTTGATTTTTTGTTGTTTGGTTTTTTTGGGTATTTTTTTTGGGTTTTTTTTTTTGATAAATAATATGAGACTCAGAACATATAATACTTTCCAGAAATTGAGGTATCTAGAAATAATTTGCTTGTGGAATCTTTCTAAAATTGAAAACAGTACTTACACTATGTCTTATCTGCAGGTTTAGCAGATGCTTTAGCAGTAACAAGAAATATTTATTTTAAACAAAAAAGTTTTGGAAAAGAGGGGATTACATGAAGTTCTTCTATACATACCACCCCTTTTAAAAGGCGCTGAAACATTTTGCACATTAAAACTCTGGAAATAATTTCATCACTGAAGGGATGCATCTGAGGCTGCACAAACCCTAATTTGTATCCTTCCTTTACATGACAGTGACTGGTGAAAAGTCAGCCTTCATTTGTAGCAGGGGCTGGAAGACACTCAGGAAAACCTGACCAGTGGCTGCTCAGGTCAGAGAATACAGCAAAATGCTCTCATCCACAGGGTCTCTGAGGAATGCTCTGGGAACAGCAAAGTGAGAGTTCCTGACATGGATTCTGGGTATTTATGGGTTATTGTTCCATTCCTCAGCAGAAGAGCCTCTGTCAAAACACTCTAGCAAGAGATTGCAGTAATGCAATGATACAAATGAAAGTAGTTCCTTAATAATCATTTAGGGTATATTTTCACACTTCTTATCAGTGAATTCTCATAAAACTTGTGCCATTATAGGTGATAAACAGTTATCTGAGATAGCTGCTCTTTCTGTCATGAGCTTGTGCTTATGAAATTATATATTATATATTATATATTAATGATATTCTGTAGAACAAAACCCCACAGCACATAAAAAATAAAACATAAAAAGACCAAAACCTTTGTCTAAATGATGTTAAATCACTTATGAGAAATATTATCATTCACTGCTGGAAGTGTACCTAATTTGAAAATGTGTTTTACAAACTGCCCCCCTCCAAAAAATGAAGAATTTTCATCAAAATATTTTTCCTTTGTGATATGTACTTTAATTTTGTTAAAAACCTGGGATGCTTTTCTTTGTCTGGGGCGTTTTTTCCAAAGAGATTCATCGTATATCACTAGTTAATACCTTACAATTATCTTCTGAAATCACCTTTTTTCCTTGCTGATTTGAACCTAAATTTGGAAAATCCCTTGGGCATTTATTTATTGTCAACATGAAAAATATGGGAAAAGGAGGAAGACAGAACAGACATCAGTGGACTACATCAAATGTTTACTCATTGATAAGCTTGTGCTTAAGTCAAGCTGAAATGTTAGAGATTAATTCCAGCAGAAAACCAAAACAAGTGGGAATAAATGTGAATGATTTATGCTGCTCATCAGATCACTCTTTCTGAGATGAGCACAAGTATCTCTGAAAGGTGCATTCCACAAGAATTTGTGGGGGTAAAATTTGCACAAGAGTTTAGAACTACTCTACTTAATTGGAGAGTAATTAATTCAGGTCCATAGTGGAAGTTTATTGAAAACTTAAGTTCAGGTCATATTTCTAAGCTCTCAAAATGAATATAAATGTACAGATCTTAAGATTTGCCTAAACATGCTGTTGCTGTGAGAAATTATCCCAAAACTTGGTGCACACTTTGTTCTTTAGCTCAGTGCTTTGTTCTTTAATTGGAAAGTTCTTAAACATATAATATGCCAAATTAAAGTAAAATAATCTGTTATTTTTCATATTAATGACATAATTACACTACACCACTATAAAATTGCTTCCAGTCTAATTATGTCTAGGCAGAGATTGCTGGTAATTAATAGAACAAATAATTTTGACTACAACTAGCAATAATTGCTTTCTTGAAGACTTTCCTAAAACCTTTGAGTAATTTTTTTACTTCTACATACACTATTACAACAATTCTTAGCAATTAATTACTTAAAGAAATAGTTAATTAATTGCTCCATGGAAATGCATGTTTGAAACAGAGCAAGAAGAGGGGATACATTTGTTTTTAGTGGTTTTTAGTGGCTCCTTTGGTCAGTGGCTCCCCACTGGTGAGTGAGGCTTAGGGTTCACACCATGCATTGGTGGCTGGGAGCAGGAATGTCATCCAAAGGGAAAGTGGTCCAAGAAATTCCTGTTTCACTTAAAAGATTATCAGTGCTGTGGAATAATTTGGGGACCTCTGATATAATGTATTATCTCAGGGCATGGCACATTAAAATACGAGCCTGGGAATGTTTGTCATTTAAAAGCCCATCTACTACCATGTTTTATATCCATCTTATCAGTAAATCTCTTTTTTTAAAAGATACATGATCTAAAATTTAAAAGTAAAATTTAATTTCCTCTCCTTACCAAATACTATGCCTCGGTACCAGGCTCATGTTTCAAGATCCATTTCACTAAGGAATCATTTTCATCTTCTGTACTCTTTGAGGCCTCTTTATGTCAGATATTTATCCATGCTTTATGTTTGTGCCCGACCTTACCTTCCCACTAAGGCTAAGATACCAATTGCTGCTACTGCTGCCACTCCTGTATTCATTCCCTAAAGTCTTTGTGACCTATTAATCAAGGTGGTAAAAAATGTCACTGCCCTGGGAAAGAAGGGCCCTTTAAAATAAGGGAAAATTAGGTAAAATAAATTAATTTTAGAAATAATGAATTTCTCTCTGAAAGGAAATTTCTGGTGCTCTCTAATAGATGTACAGGATAATAGCATGAGTTAATACATCTCTAACAAAGCACCACAAACTTCTTTCTCCAGCATTTCATCTGGGAAACATACAGTGATGTTTATACAGTGAAGTAAGACCTGTTTCTTCTTTCTTTTTCTCTAAAATTTAAGTTCTATAGTTCTGTAACAACACTGACTTTATTGGACGTGGGGATGTTTCAGAAAAGCTTTATTTTGGAGCCTTTGGATTTTGGTCTCCTAAACTTAAGCCAGTATATAAAGTGTTATTGTTAATATTATTACAAAGATAAACAAAATCTAAAGTGGACCTCAAGTCTCTCCACAAACACTAGAATCAGAAAATCAAAATGTTCTTTTCCAAACATGCTACAACTTCTGAGCAAAATATCCAGGATTTGCAAGAGTAAAACTCATAATCATCTTTCACTATGTTGTTCTATTAATGCAATAAGCCAAAAATATCCTCTACATACTAAAAATAATAAGCATATCCTGAATCCCAGCCTAAAGGTTTAGTGTGGAGATTCTGTTTCAGATCTTATTCCTGTGCAAACTGGCTCCAAGCTGTAATGAGTGTGATTCCAGAAAGGGTTCCTCAAGCTGTTACTTGCAGGCTTGGGTTTAAGAAAAAAACCTTCTTTGGGAATTTATTATTGCATTGCTCATAAAACAACATCCCATAGCTTTATTTCACTGGCTTGTGGCATACAAAAATCAGACAACGATTAGCTGACTGTAATGCCAAATATATGAGAACAATCCCTTTGTACCTGACAGCAAATTGCAAACAGCAGCTCTGATTCCATGAGTTCATATTTCACAAGTGCTGAAATATTCAGCAGATTATTAAGACTTGATACTTATTGTTTCCTCTGATAGAAAATGCAGAGTTCCTCCAAATATTTGAAGCAACATCAAGAGGTCTGTGTTCTGAGAAGAGAAATCTTGGGGATTTCCAAGTGGCCTTGTTCAATTAATAAGTATCAGCAATGAAAGCCCTACAACTCTGATAGACATGCACATACTGAAATTCACATACCCACCAACTTCCTGTAATCTATATTTTAGCACTCAGTACATGAATACTTGGTGTTTTGTACTCACAGCAATGTTTGAAAGAGGCTCTTTAAAACTTTATAGCATCTTTTACATTGTGACTTGTGCAAAAGGGTTTTGCACAGGGTGAAAAATACTATACAATTTAAGGAAAGGTAATACAATTAAACCACTTCCAATGATTTACAGAATAAGCTAATAATCTACAAGTCATATATCTTATATATAAAGGTAATAAATGCTAAAACTGTGATGAGAAGCAGCTTCAATTCTAGCATTAGCTCATAGTCAGAGCTGAAGAAAAGTAATATCTTTTCCCCCATAAAGGAAAGATTTCAGAATGAGAGGAATTATTAATTTTGATTTGTTGTTCTTCTTTCATTTTTAAGAAAATGAGTGCTGCTGTAGTTGACAAAGAACAGGAAAGAGGGGGATCTTTTGTGAATACCAGCACAAGGTATGCAAAAATTTATTTTATATGTGAGATTTGACAAAGAATTATGCAAATATAGGGAGGATTCTATTCCTTTTTTTGAAGATTTCAAATGGCTGCCCATGCTCCAGGCTTCACAGAGAGCCCTTGCAAAAATGTGCAAAGGCAGCAACACTTTATTTTTGTGTTCACAGTATCAAAATTTACTGTTGAACCCTTCAGGAAAGAGTCCTGGCAGCTTCCAGGAGCACACTGCAAGCAGTGCAGTGCTGCTGAACACAGCTGATAAGCCACATCAGAAGCCTCCCTGGCAATATTGCTTTTCTGTGGAGATTCCCTTCGTGTACATTTGCTATCTTACAACACCTGCACCTAGTGCTACTATGCTGCCATTTGTGCTCAGGTGAAAAGAGGGGATTTGTTTACCAGGGAGAAAAGATGTACACTGTGTTTTCAGTCAGACACTGGGCTATAAATCTTTCCATGACTACAGATGCTTTTTGCCTCAGAGTGAATATTAAAAAGCTATGAAATGCTCATGTAATGAGATGCACAAACAATGGAATATGGGAACTTTTCTTAATTTGGCATTAATTAACTCATAAATCCCACTGAACAGGACTGCAGAAACATTTGAACGACTTTTTAATGAAGCAATGTATTATTAAAGTACCTTTTCTCTTTTTACTTCATGTAGTTTAGCTAAAAACTGTTTAAGGAGTGCTTGAAAGAGAAATGCAATGTTAGAAGCTGAAATGAAGCCTGCTTACAGAGCTCACTGTCAGATGAAGAATATCACACACCAGTTGCCACAAGCTGTTTGTATTCCTTGTGTTTATTTTGTTTTTAATACCAGAGCAAAAAATGCTGCTTCATTTTATCATAAATCAGAAAACTTGCTCACACAGTTTAAATGTGAGTATTGCAAGGGGTGACCTGTTGTCTTCTTCCCAACTCCCAGATGCTTACATTCATGGGTAGGTGGATATTTCTTCCTCCTGTGTCTGAAGAGGAGAATTACATAAGAAATCCATCCCATTTTAAGGAGTTGGTTAAGGTTCCTAACTTTCAGTAGAGGAAGGAGCTCCCCTTGCCCCCTCCCCAGAATATCCCTGGAGGGAATATCCCCTCATCCTGCTAGATCCATTATCATTAGTTAGAGCAGGTAAGCAGATGTTCAGGTTGCCTAAATGCAGGACAACATTTGTAAAGGGAAATACAGACCAGAATACCCCATTCTTATTAATTTGCACACATGTTAGGCTTGTCCAAACACATTAGGTGTAATTGTCTCCCTTCCCAAAAATCTCTGAAGCATAGTGGGGTGGACCATAAGGTCAGGAGAAGAGGGAATTGCCACAGCAGCTGTCATTGAGCAAATGACTTCGATGAAAACTTTGCAAAACCCTTCCCTAAGAGCCCTCTCCAAAGTGCAGCCCTCAGCTCCAAGCTAGGGCTGCTGCTCCTGGCTGAGCCACAAACACTGCTTGGGTGTGATTAAATGTTTGCACTGAGCAGTGGCTGAGCATCAGGCCAGGCTCCTTGGCTGGAGAGTTTCTGTTCAGCAGGACCAGGGCTTTTGAATGGCTGCTGAGCTGACTCCAGGCCGTCCCGAGCACAGTGCCAAGGATCATTCTCTGGGGCAAATCCAGAACAGTTATAATGCAGCTTTTGGGCTCAGTCTGACTTGTGTCAAAGCAATTAAATTTAGGCCAATTGTGGTGTTTAAAAAAGGATCGCATCTGGGCAACCACAATAAATTAAATGAAAAGGCAATTTGCAATCAAGCCCCAGGTGTAGAGAAAAGGTTCTTAAATTCCTTTAGGTATTAATTTGAAAATGGAGCCATCAATATAAGTTTTGAGAATGGATTGTCAGAAACACCATGTAACTATAGAATAAAGGAATTATTTAGTCAGATGAGGCTGGTTTGACATTAGAAATCTGACTGATTTCTTGAATTCCAGTCTTTCCACATTCAGGACAACCTGTTTCTAGTGATCAAAGGCCTCTATAAGCATTTCCTTTGGGTATCCTGGCACTGTTGTCCCTCGATCCATATTAGTAATTTGGATTAGATATATTTCAACTGTTTTATAGGCCACCATTTCAGTGTTCTAAAGGTCTTGAAATGAACTGGTGCACAAGTGAAGCCCTCTAGTCTACAGGGATGCTGGAGAATGCCTGGGAATGAAAAACCCTAAGGTCAATAACCACAGCCTAGGGAGGGTAGGTTCAGTTCACCAAACAACTGGGCAAAGGGATTGCTTAAAGAAATCAGAGAATCTCAACACAAAGAAGTAACATTGTCTCTCTTATTAATTTGTATTAACATCACCAACTTCAGCAGCAGCAGTCATTATCTAAGCTGATAAGTAATTAAAAGAGGAGTCCTGAATCCATGTAATTCACTAGACAGGATTGTTTTTTTCAGCAGGATGCACTCAGCCTGGATGGTTAAATACTGACAGCAACATAGCTAGACTTGTATTTTTTCACTTAAATTTTCCAGTCCCCAGACTTTGCTTACTTTGCTTTGCTGCTCTTTCCCTTTCTTTTGGGAGTCCAGAGGTTGAGCAACGTCTGTGTGTTTTCTCACTGAAGATTAACAAGATAGAGATGATTCCTTTTATTTGTTTGTTTCTCATCAAAACCCTCTCCTATGATCTCTTTAGATCACAGACTCATTTTTACGTGTAACATCTCTGTTCAGGAGTATCCCAGACTTTTCAGACAGGGCACCTGTCTGATTTCATAAACACACAGCTGGGAAAAGCTGATTTTCAGCCTGGCGACCTTCTGTTGTCCCAAGATCAGTAGGGACTTCTGTTTTAAAGCACACTTAGCTTACTACTATTTTGTAATTTCTTGCTTCCATGCTTTTATCAAATGTTTCACAATGTTTGGTATTTCTCCTCAAGTCCCACTTCCTAGGGTAATGTGATTATGTGAGACTCTTGGGTATCATTTAAGAAAAAATTAATTTCTTTTTCTTTTAGCTTCACAGAGAAGTGTAAAAACATGACCCAAGTGCATTCTAAAAGCTGGAATGCCAAAGGCAATTAAAAAGAACACACAGTTTATTATTTAAAAAATAAGATTCCTTAAATGCAATATTCATGATTTTTGGAAGGAAAAGACCATGTTTTTCAACACCTGGCACATTCAGTTTGACAAGGCTGTTACGTGGACTTTGCTATGGAATCTTGCAGTATATATATGTAGAAATAGATTTTGAATTAAGAGATGGTGGCCTTTGATGTTTGTCTGTTTTCTTAGCTTCCTGTATAAGAAATGGGTTGTTTCTGTTTGTTGAGGGAAATGATGCAACTTCTTTGCAACTGTAAAATTAAAATTGCTAAAAGCAATGCTGAGCTTTTTACAGGAGTAGCAAACTCTTTCTAAATTCTGCGATATTAAGTTGGCAGGCAATAAATCAAAATTAGCAATTAAATTAAGGTAATTTTTTTAAGTTTCTTTAAATTCATAGGGGAAATAATAATGAGTATTCACTAATAACTTTTCATATTCCTGCTTTATCTGTCCTTAAAAGGACATCTGCCTTTTCAAGGCAGATAAGGCCTACCTACAGACTTTTCCTCACCTATGCATAATAAATATGATGACAGTAGGATGAAAATAGCCCTCTCCTGAGTCTTGTGGACTACTTTAGCAACAGATATGTTAGATTTAATCTGGAGGCAGTGTCCTCAAATAAGTACAGATAATCAGATTGAGATAACCAGAATGCAATAATTCATTTCAGGGAAAAAAAAAAAAAGTAGCTCACCTAAATTCCTTTGTAAAGTGCCAAAGCATCAGTTCAAATTATTTGTGGTTAAGGTACTTCAGTAATATATGAAGGTAGCCAAATATTCAGTTTCATAAACATGTCAAAGTGCAGATTTCAGTCCTAACTTAAACCATCGTGGCTATCTGCAATAAAAATCATTCTCGCTTTGCTTTGCAGAACCATTGTTAAGCTTGTAGACTAAACATTCAACCACTGCAAGCAGTCAGCAGCTTTATTACTTCTCCCGCCCCTGCAGAGGCATCCTGGATTCAATTTGCCTAAATACATCAAAGTATTTTAATTTTGAAGTACCCCAAGCATTTTGAAAAGTTTAAAGGCTATTTGTCTTCTAAAATGTTTGAATGTAAGCTCAAATGAAAATCATCTTGATGATTTTTTTCCAGTTTAAATCACTGTCACATTCCTGTTCTGAAAAGCCCCTCAAGCTCCAATATACAGTTTCCCCTCCAAGTAATTATGAGTGAGCCAGTTTTAAGTTACGTGGTCAGATTGGCTTCCTTCATTCTGAGACTCCTCTATTTCTGTGGAGTTCAATGAATTAAACACTTACTAAGCCATCAATTTGTCTCAACTTCTCCACTTCAAGCTTTTTTTTTTCCTTTCTTTAACACTAGATTGCAAATAAATACACAGTCAATTGATCCACCAGGATAAGATTGCATGTAGCTAGTTCTGAGCTAAAAAATGACAGGAATGTCTGAACTGGCTAACAGTGTTCAGCAAGCACAGACCTAGATGATATATGGGCATCTGATAAAAACAGTCACAAAATAATTTTGTTTGAAAATACATTAAGTACTTGAAATATTTGAAAAATCATACAAATTTGTTAAAATGTTTGGTATTATAGCCATTAATTCACTGATATTTTTACTTGATTTTTTTAAGTTTCGAAACTTATGTGAAATACATGAATATGCATAATCAAAAGTTTCATTTGGTCATTATGTGTAGCATTAAGTCAATGCCTGATGGCACCTGTGTCCATTCAAAACTCCTCTAAAGTCATAGAATTATCATTATTACAGGCATAAATTTTTGCAACCAAATGTGCTATTTGGATATTAGATATTTATATCTGCATTCAACTTATCATTGGGCTGAAAAGGCCTTGTGAGTTCAGCTCAGTCCATTCCCCGTGCCCAGGACAGAATCACCTGAGCCCATGTCATTCCTAGCAAATGTCACACAGAGACATTGGCAGGATCAGGACACCCCCACTAAAATTGTCTGTTCCAATGAGTCCCTCTATCTAAATTGAAAATTTTTTCTCCTAACCTTTCTTCTAAAATGTAAGCTCTGTTATTTTTAGTTCTATTAATTAACAACATAAATAACAATTTATAAGCTTCTCCTTTTTTTCAGTATCTTTCTTTGTACTTGAAGGCTATTGTTACATTTCCTGACATCCCTTTCCTCTATCTTGCCAGTCCCCTGCTTGACCAGCCATTATTTGCAGATCATGGGTTACAGAGCTTGGTTTGAGCTCACTGTTCTCTGGATTCCAGTTTTCAGACTCCCTCTGTTTCTCTTGGATGCATCACCCAGAGCTGAAGCTCCAGGGGAAGGACACAGAGCAACCTCTGCAAATGGCACAGACTGACTTTTCCTTGGTGCTCTCTATTTTACAGGGATGCCAGAACAGCATGGATAATTCTGCAGCCTACAGTCATTTCAACAACTGGAAATTGCTAAATATATCAATCCTAATTAGAGACAAAGGACCTGATTCATTGGGAAATCCACAATTCTGTCTTGTGTGCTTTAGAATGAAAACTTCTATAAACATGAAGTCCTACTTACATAAATTTTGTTGTTGTTATTGTTGGTTTTTAAGAAGAAAAGAACAGCCTTTATAAAATTGCTGTGCCATTTTCCCTCCCAAGCTGGTTACCTCTATGCCTGCATACTTTTTCGGTCTCACAATATTAGTTACCACAAAATTACAGAGTTGTGAGAAGAAAAATGTAGCACAATAAGTTAAATATAGTCCTTACTTTACAACTTGGGCACTATATTCCCATTTTCAAACTGCCAATGAACCACTGGAAATTTTCTTTTTCTTGCTGATTCTCCTTAAGACCTCTATGAATAGCAGAGAAAACAACTTCACTGTAATAAAAACAGGGAGTTGTTTTCCTTTTTTTAAAATTGAGGCATTGGGTAAAATCAAGGTCATTGCAACAGCCTTTGAAAGAACAGAAAGAGTAATTTTCCCCCCTTTTTGCTTTCTTACTGGTTTTCAATGAAATGTGAAAAATCATTTTTAAGTTTGCCCATCTGTTTTACATAAAACCTTAGCTGACCTTACACAAAGTGAAACAAATGCACAAAAAGCTTTGCTGTTGGGCTCTTGCCAGTAGGAGAGAGCAAAAAGAAAAGAATATGTAAAGTTAGATTCTACTCTGGTGTAAATTAGCCCAGTTCCAATGGGGACTTGGGTTGATTTATACCAGCAGAGGCCAAGGCTTGTATTTCCTATAAAAGACAGACGTGTTAGACCCAGCCCTGCTACCACTGAAATCACCTGGAGCTTTGCTGTTGGTTTTCTGGGGGAAAAGGTCCCTTAGTGAAGGATTTGCCACATTTGGTGCAGATAAACAGGACCCATCCAGCCAGGCAGTGGATGTGGCAGCTTGAGGAGAAAGGTCTCAGTGAGAAACTGAGATTGTGGAAGGTGTGAAGTGTGGCTGGAGCTGCACCCTTGTTGCAGGGACATTCTTCTTTCTCTCAGGATTTTTCATAGAGGAGAACAGAGGAAAGAAAGAGAAAACAATTTCTATTTCTGCTCCTTGTTTTTCCCATGTGGAATATGTTTGGAGAATTGTTTACCTGGGGTGATTGCTTGATTGGATTCTGGTGAGGATTGTTTGAGCCTGACTGGATTGAGCCTGGCCAATCCAACCCACATGTGTCTGGACTCTCAAGAGAGGGTCACAAGCTGGGAGTTAGATATGGTAGTTAGAAAAAGTAGGTATGTAGTTTTAATATCTCCTTTAAATAGTATATTAATGTATTATAGTATAGTTATAATAAAGAAATGATTCAGCCTTCTGAACTGGAGTTGGACATCATCATTTCTTCCCACTGGGTTTGCCTGCATTTACAACACACCCTGGCTTTGTACAGCTGCTGTGCCCGCTGAGCTCAGCACATCTCCAGGCTAGGGAGATGCTCTGACACCAGACTTGAGGCAAAAAGATGCTCACACACCGTGGTGGGGCTCCTGTCCTGCTGCTTTTCTCCTGTTAGCCTGACTGGGCTCATGCAGGGTCAGCACAGGGTCAGGAACAAAAGTGGCTCCTGAGGCAAGGAGATTGTGCCATACATGGAATTAGGCAGAGCATGCAGAAGCAGAGCACACCAGGAGAAAAGTACCATCTTTAATCTTCACTCATCTTACCCTGCACTTCCATAACACTTCTGTTAATGTGTCTGAGTGGGAACTATGCCCATTATATCAACATTCCAATCCAATATGATTAATGAGTATAAAGTAAGGTTCAAGCTTTTAATTAAAAAGCTACTGAACAGTGAAGGTCTAGCTAAGTTTCTCACAAGTTGGTTATTTCACAGAATGAGATGCCCCAAAGAGGCAATGGGCCAAAAACTTCTCCTCTGTCATATTTTGTATTCAGGACTTTGATTTATAGCAAAGAGCAGAACTGGATCTATACAGAAATGAGCACATATATATGTGTATGACAGTGTTCACATATGGTGATTCCTACATTTAAAGATTGCCTAAACTTTCCATGAATAGCCATTTTTTCCTGTTACTTGTTAAATTGCCATACTTCTCAGAAGAATAATGGTTTGTAGGATAATTGCCACACTTAAAACATTTTCTTGTGTGTAAAAAAGACCCAAAGAAATGTTTTGACAAGGCCAAGAAAAGACTTTAGTATAGACTCTCTATAGGCTCTAGACTTCTGAGTTTCAACCTTTGGATTTAAAGTGGTTGCTGTGTGCTTATCAGAGACCTGCCTCTTTTTTTTTCTTATTGAAAATAGTCCAGATTTGACTTTGTCATGGATTTTAGTTCACCCATGTCCAATAAAGGCTTGACAGAGGTTGACATATTCCATAATTTTATCATTTTATGTTTCAATTAAGTTAAAATGAAATTTACAGTATAGCTTATTTCACACATTTTTCTCTGGCCTCTGAACAGAGGCCTCTGTCTACCTTTGCAAGGATGAAATAAAATGGAATATTTGCAATGAATAGCCAGTTTTTTTTAGGAAAAAATATTTAAATCACCTACATTCTTAAACACAAATAATATACTATAAAGCATATGAATCCAATTATTTTACCTGAATGAATAGTCCATCAAGTTCTATGTCTTATTGACCAAGAATTTCAAGAAATGTGTTTGAGATGCCCAAACAATAATAGTATTCTAGAGAAGCTCCATATTAGGGGTAATTAGTAGTTGCCTTCTCAGTGAACCTGCAGGTTTTGTATTCTTCTCCATTTCTAGTCTATCCAAAATAACTACATTAATCATGAAAAGGGAAAACAACTGACACTGAATGCCTTCCACTTTGTTTAGAATGATAGAACTAATCTGTAAATGAATGAGCACTGAGTGGAATGGTCAGCTTGCTTTTTTTTGTGTGTTTTATAGTGCTATTGAAAGTGGGTGAAAGTCACTAATTTCCATACTGAAAGCACTGAAGTAATCACAAAACAGTGTGTTGGAGGAGGAGAATGAATGGCAAGAGTTAAGAGCTGAAATCACTCACATTTAGGGCCATTTTTCATACATGAACACACTTTCCCAGAAATGTTTATGTTAAGCAAAGAAATTATTCACCTAGAAAAAAGCCACATATGGTTGAAGTAATGAGAACAGGAACATATCTATATCATCTATAGATAGATATAGATATATCTATGTCTATTCTATCTATATCATCTATCTGTATCTAGATCTATCTCTAACATCTATATACATAGATCATCTCTATATTTCTATCTATATCATCTATATCTATATCTACATCTATCTATATCTATATCATCTATATCTATATCTACATATATCTATATCTATATCTATCTATATCTATATCTATATCTATATCTAATCTATATCTATATCTATACCTAATCTGTCTATCTGTCTATCTAATCTGTATCTTCTTCCTATATGGGCAGTAGGTTTCTGTCACCTACCAGACTTTGGGAGCCTTTTCTGACCATTTCACATCTGCTCACCTAATTCAGCCAGAGGTTTTTGTTCTCTTAGCTAAAGGAGTAAACATTTGAGGCAAGAAGTGGTTTCTAGAGGCACAGAACGGTCAGCCTGACTTTCCCAGCTGCCAGAGGCAGGTAACCTGCAGAGCTGGGTGTTTTTCAGACCTGTCTAATGCCATGTGCCAGCAGGCTTCCAAAGGCATTCCAGCTTGTAAAGGCTGCCTGCAGCAATGGTCACAAGGCAGGCAGCAGAAACTGCTGAGCAGCTGGGGGAAGCTGTTCTGAAAGGACAGGGCTGGGCTGGGGCAGGGGTTGCTGTCTCCTGCCAAATCTGTCCCCGGTGTGAGCTGGGATTTGCAGTTTGCTCCAGCCTTTGTGTGAGCTGATGCAGCTCTGAGCAAATTCCCTAGGAGAGGATTCCTGCCGGGCTGCTCTGGCTGGTGGCCAAGCCTCCTCTCCTGGTGTCTGTCTGTCTGTCTGTCTGTCTGAAGCCTTTGGGAATTGCTCTTGCAACTCGGCCTCAGCAGCTTGTCCCAGATATTCCTCTCGTGCTCCAGAGTGGTTTTGTGGTTTGGTGTGATGGGAGGCAGAGAACATAAAAAGCCAGCAGCTCTGGAACTACTCTCTAGCAGCATTTAGGTATTTGATAGTACTTACTTGAACCACTCTTTGCTCTCTATTCTTTTTTTCTCCATAAAAAGAATAAATAACCAGAGTGGTAAATTGTATTCCTGAACTATTACATAGGACTTCCAGGTATGCTAAAATTTCGGTTATAATTCAAAAGGTATTTCAAAAAATACCATTTGGAGGATTTTTGTTCCCCTCTTAGACCAACTCAGGTCTCATTTGACAATCCTTTTTATCAGCATTTTAATACTCTATTTCCTTTATTTTTTCCTTTCTCTAAAGGAAAGTTAAAGATCTAATAAAATAATTTTTATTTAATGGAGATGATGCATTGCATGTCTGCAATGATAAAGGGGAAACACCATACCAAGAGGAAATTTGTTGTATAAGTTCTCTGCATCTCATCTTTTTATTTATACTTGCTGTATAACTTATTTTATTTATACTTGCTGTATAAGTTCTCTGCATCTCACACTCTTTTTATTTGTTCCCAATTTACTAATGAGGTACAAGAACAAGAAAATGTTTCAATTTCACAGCCAATCTCAGCTTATTCAGCTCTAGTAGGTAGAATTATTTTTTTTCCCTATTCAGCTCTTATCCACCTGCTTGGAAAAACACAGTTTAATACACCTTTAGCAGAATATCTCTAGGCTGTGTCAGTAGGATTCATGGTCAAGTGACCCTGAGTGACTCCTCTCTCAAAGTAATTGGGCTATGTTGTATCATCTGTTGCATTAGTGCTGCCCTGGTTCTTCTGGACAATTTAATGTGCTACAACAATTGAATTCTCCTATAAATATGTGACTAATCAAATTCTTAAGGAAGGATTTTTCCAAGTGTAGCAGACCTTGCAGCAGATAGCAAAATGCAGACACATTTCACAGAAATGGCAAATACTGCACTAAATCAGACAGTTGTGTACATATTTGGTCACTGAATGAAACATTATGTACTGACAGATATTCCCTGGCAGTTCTCAGGTAAAGGTAATTCACAGATTCCATCACTGGCTGAACTTGAAAGGTCTCTAAGTGTCATATGAATAAAAAAAAAAGACAAAAAAAAAAAAAGAATGGCAATCTTTTTCCTGATATTTTTCATCCTTCTGATGGGTAGCAGAGAATTCTCCCTGAGAAGCTTTGATCTAAGCTACAAAATTTGGGTCTCTGGAATACAGACAGCAAATAGCTGACTGCTGAAGTATGAAGCTGAGTTGAAGCCCAATGGCCTCTACTGGTGTCCCTATGAGGCAGATGAATCTGACTAAAGGGAAAATAACAGAAAAATCAAAAACCTAGTGTAAATGAAAGAGATTTCAATTTGTTGAGCCAAGATTTGCTTAAACTGCACGTTGCAGTGCATTAAAAGCATGCTGAAATGGAGCAAGGTGCTATTGTTTTAAGTGCTGTAGGGCATTCTTCCAGTCATTTGAGGAGAATGCACTACATATTCTAAAAAAGAATATTGTATCCATTCTTGTAATGCAGGCTCATTAAGCATCAGATTGATTTATTGTATTGTTTCCTTTATAAATTATTTTCATTATGTTTTATCACAGTACATGACTACTGCCCTAAGGGAATATGCAGGAATGAGCTGAATGGCAAGTGTAATAGACTGTTTTAATTAAAATAGTGTAATGCATATTTCAGCGCTATTAACAAAAACAAAACTGATTTTGTTTTCTGGGTAATTGAATATATTAAGGCCCAGGTGCTTTTTTTTCTATTTAACCCTCTAAATTCAACTTCATTTGATGTTTTGAGCAGGAATTCCTTGGGAAGAGGAGAGCATAAACAGGAATTTCACCAGTGAAACCTCCTTGATTCTTTCCAGTGTCTTTGAGTGAGCTCCAGACAGTGAGGAGACTGATCCACAGCAGAGAAAAACCCATTATTCCTCTGCACTTTTTAACCTGATGTTCTGTGCAGACAGCAGTCACTTGCCACTATAATTCCATTAGTTAATGAACATCTCAGGAATTTGTCAATCATAAGAAAAACCCTTTAAAATTACAGTCAATCAATGACACCTACTCTTCTAAGCTGCTTTCTTTTCTCCCTTTTCTCTTGATTTATATTGGCTATGATTCTTTTTCCCTCCAAGTACCAAAAGTTTAACTTTTAGCAGGAAGATGCATTGTGCCAGTGACAGACACAGGCAAAATCAGGTTAATTACCTCTGATCAGAGAAGTCAGATGAAAACAACCAACCAACCCAGAAAATAAACAGAGAGCTGGGTTATATGACCCATCTGTCCTTGAAGAGAACCATTTTGCCTAAAGATTTTTGTCTACCATACCCTAAATACCAGCACCCCCCTCCTTTTCATCAATGGAATTTTCACCAGAAACTGTTACTTTGCAATTAATGTTGTAAAGGGTGATTCTGATTCAGCTCTTATGGTCCCTTGGATTTTCATCACATCTCAGGATGTTGTATCAGTTCTGAGGAGTCTCTTCTTACAGCAGAGATAGAGTGGATATGGAAGATCTCTCTCATTTTATGGGGTGAAAAATGGTGGTTTTCCAAGTAAATAGTAAAATTCCCAAGAGGTTGTTCACCATATGTAAAGACTGCCCTATTTCCCAGGGATATGCAGCTTGCTAAAAAGAAATGGTATTATGAAATTAAGAAATAGTAACTGTAATTTTAGCTATGTCTTTTTAAAGGAAACACCAAACCCACTCCAACCATCTTGAAGCAGTATGAACTATGGCAATGTCTGTCTGGGATATACATATAATTTAGAAATAAATCAAACAGCTGAAGTGAAAGATAAGTCAGAAATTCAAAATAAAGCAAAGCCAGACAGCAGAAAAAGAGTTACTGCTGCTCCATTCAGTTACTCTGGGGATACCCAGACAACACTAATCATTGTAGTAGTCTTAAGATGTTCCCTATAAATCTTATACCCTTTAAAATAAAATATGGGTATCTTCTTTTCCCTATCAAGGATTTTCTGTTGGAATTCATTTACTCAACAAGACCCTTTTACAAATGATGGTCCTGCTTTTACAACAGAAGAAAGCCATAATTAAACTGGTGAGTCATCCCTCCACTGGGTTTCACAGGAAATCCCTTATTACTTTAAAGCACCTGCTGTAGCTCTTCGATTCATTTCCCAGAGAAGAGTTGCAGATACAGATTGGTTCCAAATAGTTCCCATAAAAGAATGGGCCAGTGAACTGATTTTACATAAATTTCAGTCTTTATAGTTTCTCTTCCTCTGCAATTAATGAGATCTGGCTGAATCCCCAGTTACTTCTGGGTTGTGATTTATAAAGCACAAGTTGAGATTCAGACTTTTCAAAAATGATTTCCCACATTTCCATGTTATTAACTCATTTCTTACAGCACATCTCTCCATGTTTCTTCTTCTTGGAACTGGTCACCTTTAATCTGTACAAGATGTTTTTAATTATTAACAGGAACATGCTAAAGTGTACTGAAAAGTATTTAAATATTTCAACATGACAAAATTACATGTAAATTGGCTATTTCTCTGTTTTGATAAATGGCTATTAACTATTTAATTGTTCAATATTCCATATTGAATCCAATCAATGTATTAAAACAATCTATATCATAATATTCTGAGATCAACATATTGTATACTGCAGCATTAGATAGACAAAAAATATAGTGTGCTCATTTGCTATATGAAAATTTAAAGAGAAAAAAATGTATAAGCAAGAGAAAACAAAGCAATTAATTTAGATTCAGTATATCAATTATTTTTATCTGAACAAAACAGAAAATTTCAGTCTGAAATATGCCTAAACATTCCAAATGTGTCAGAGATTTTGGAAACTATTTTTAAGTCCTGCTCTAAATGAAATATAATGATCAAATAATCCTAAACAAGCTGTGGTAATTTAGGCAGATAAAACATATTTCAGAATAAGGAAACAAACATTTTCATAGATAAGAATATTATTGAATCAGGAGGTAGACAGTTTAGCTTTGGAAGAAGAAACAAGTCTTCCTTATTCAAGACCAAACACAGTTTGTATCCTCATTTCGATTGTGGTACTTTGCTCAATACAAATGTTTCTAATAAAAGGATAAGGGCCAAACTTTGAAGCAACTGCTGAGAAAATATCATGTTCTTACTGTGCCAATAAATGCAAGTAGAAGAGGAATCAAAAGAGCTCCATGAAAAGAGGTAAGTTTAGAATTAATAAAAATCTAAACAACAAGTAACTGCCCTGGCTAATGCACTACATTTGCAAAATGCAGGGTTAAAGACAGTTTTTATTTAGAGTATAACATTTCACTGCAGTTTGGAAGTAAAATAGAAGGGCTGTTTTTTAAAGGAATAACATGAAATAGTTCCACTCAAACATGTGGTCTGGGAGCTAAACTTTTACACGTTTTTAGCTGACCCATGTTTGTAAAACACAAAAGATAATTCAGTTTGTTTAGAAACTCACTCAAACCTTTGTGGGTCAAATCTTCACCTTCGTCAGGGAACATTCCCATTGAAATCAACCTTTAGCACTTTCTCTTCTCAAGCATCAAGCTCTGGTGTATTCTGTCAGAAAAAAAGGTCCTCAGATGTTTGTCTGCAGTGTGTTCTATGGAGAACTGCTGCAAGGAATAAAAATGGAAGCAAATACACTGAGCAACCCAGGTTGCTTTAGCAAGATCACAGCTTCTATCACCACTGAAAAGGAATTACAGTGTTTTTTCAGAACTAGCCAGCCTTTAATGTTTTGCTTCACCAGAAATGATATAACAAAAATGCATATTTACCTTTGACTTTTACCTCACTTTTGTCATTTATCTTCTGTTTGCATTTTTACATGTCAGTCTTGAAAACAGTTGTAGATTTGCAGAGTTTATGTAGGAGTAACCCCACTAGTCACTGTCACCAAGGGAGAATGTGCCAGCAGACAATGGATGCTCTCAGGTGTCTCCTCAAGGCTTTGCAGCCTCTTTAGAGGGTAAAGTCTTCAAGATTCAGGTAATAATTTTTTATTCAAACTTGTATTTGCACAAGCTGTTCAGTGCTCATCATAGTGGGTGTTATGCCTTTTGGAATCCCTGTTCTCATGATACATTTAATTTTTATACAAAGACCTGCAGTCAAAGATTAATAATGTAACCATTAAAGTTTCTTCTCCTAGGTGAGACATTCTCTACTGAAACTGTGCCTGAACCTTGTCCTGCCTTTCTTTCTGTCCTTAAAAGTCAGCCAGCCTTGCTTCTCTCAAGTCAAAATGTTTGGCAAACAGAAACTCTGCTGCTCTCAGATGAGCTACTAATGTAACTTAATTTTCCATAAATAGCTTCTGCATCATCTAAGTTCAGCTATTCCTGTCTGCTAATACTGTCTGCACACTCTGACTTGCTCATATAGAGCTTCTCTGAAGTCCAATCCACTCCAGTTAAATATGATTTTTCAGGCTGAGCTTTATGCAGCAGCTTTGGCTCTGAACCAGAGCTGGAAGTGGACAGCTGGAACAAAACTGCTCTGGCAGCAGAGTCAAATATAACTGCTGTGGAAGCCTCTAAGATTTTTCTATATCAAATAGTCTGAAAAATAATCACAATGAACCATCTTTCCTAGAACTGAATGAAAAAATACTGATTTTTTTAATAGTCTTCTCAGTCAGTCAAGGGTGAAAATCCTTTTCCTCCACCTCTTTTTTTTTTTTTTTAAGGAGAGTGAATTCCTGTCTTGTATTTACCATTATGGAGCAGACCCTCATGAAATTAGAGCATTAAAATTAATTTACCCAATGTTTTGGCAATCCAGGATACCTCTGACCCTTAATGCAGTGGTACTTACGAAGGAATTTAGGTCATAACAAGATCCTAAGTCCTTCTATTTCATTTTACCAGTAGGATCAATTCAAAATCTTGGACACTGAGTCTAGAAAAGACTTGGAGGATTCATCTCTGGGCTACACTCAGGCCCACCCTATGGATATGTGACATTCTCAGTATTTCAGACACATTTCTCTAACCTGTTCTTAAACCAGTGGTGGTCTCACAACCACCTTTTTGTTGCAGTTGAATACCAATTTGACTTTTGGATTAAATATTTTCTCAGGCTGGCTTGTTTCTTATATATTGAAGTGTCATTATTTCTATCTCATTTCTAGTACAGAGAAGAACATATTTTCCATTGAGGCAAACTGCTGTGCATGTGCACAAATTGTTCTGACTGTCCCTTCTTTTAGACACACCCAAATCTTTCACTCTTGCATCTGTTTCTATTTTTCACTTTGCTTTGAGATCTCTTGACTTTCCTCACATTTCCTCTTAATACTCCCACAAGACAGCTGAAGGAATCAGAATCAGGTAAGAACCTGGATCAAAATACCTTTGCACAATTCATTTAATGTCTAGAAGTAGCTTTTAAAAAATAGATTAAAGGCTTAATGAAGAGGAAAATTAATAAGAAATAAAATATTTCACTTCTTTCTTCCTCAAACAAGGTCCATTACTTTTTAATTGGGGAAAGATAATTTTATTTATTTAAATAAATAATTTTAAATAATTTTAAATAATTTTATTATCTTTTATTATCTTTTAATCACTTTTTTTTCCATGCCTTTCAATTTTTCACCATTATTGTGATACTTTTACCCCTCTTTTGGATGTTTATCCCTGTAACCACATCAGGAATGTGAGAGATTCAGGAGATTTCTGAGTGGTCAGGATGGTGCTGTGAGAGCAGAAGCAGGGAAGAAATGATGTGTAAATCTGCCTACTCTGCATTATCCTAGCCATTGGTTATCTCACTGCTTTCAAGAAATACATTCCAACAATTCAGCCAAGTTATTCTCATGCATAGTCAAAAAAAGAAACTATGCAACTTCAGCAATATGAACCATAAGGCTGATTCCTCATCCATTTTAGAAATTCATATTTAAATATGTAATTAAATTAATTAATATTTAGCTAATTAAATAAATTCTTGGTAGTGTAAGCTATAGAATAATTATTTGTCTGTACATTTAGAACAAAACTATTTTGTCTGATTTCTTAGAAAAAGCAATAATTTGTATTGTCCTTAATACCCTAACATAATTTCTAAAAAAAATATTTTCCTTGTTTTTTGTAAATTTGTTTATGGATTTTGTTTTGCATATTGTAAAATTTATATACCTATAATAATTTGTATACTTTTTGGACTCTGGTGGAACAAGTAACTATTTCACAACTAAAGAAAAAGCAGGAGGTATTTAATAATGGAAAGGTGTGTTTTAGCAATGTGTTTTCTAGAGGTTTGTTAAAGGGATTCAATTTAAATGAAATGAAAGAAAGCAACAATCTCAACATATCTGTGCTCTGGTGCTTCTCTGAGTCATGAAACTCCCAAGTTACAAAGAAGAGTTACAAATGAGACACTGAGAAAGAAACCCAAACAGGTCTTTAAAAGACACAAATTCAAATTTTACTCCTTGATAAAATGTGATTTATTGCACATCATAATAACAGACAATTATCTTGATAGTGGCTGATCCCAGGGAAGTAGCACAGGGAGAGATTACACCCATTCCTTCTGTATTTAATGTAAAAATATATGAAAACAATTACACACCAATAACTTATTAAATATTAAACTGAATGCAATAATACACAAGATACCAGGCATGTGAAAGAATTTAATGACCTGGCAAGCACCTGTACCTGCAGCTAATGTCCATTTGTTTGGGAGCCCAACACAAAGTGCACTAACAGCACTTGCTTTGTTTCCTCCATTTTCTCAGCTTGACCTTCAGCAGATTAACATGGCATTGCTCTAAAAAAGCTGGAGGAATGTAAAGAGGGGTTGTATGTGCACATTAGAGTAAAATAATGTATTGTGCCATGATTAAAAGTAGTAGATTGTATTCAAGGGTATCAGCATGATGTTATATCACTCCTTGCAAGGCTGGAACAGTCACAGATTTTAATTCTTTTGTTTTGGAGCATATAATTACAAAGAATATGAATTTCATCTGAGATTAACCAGGTTTGTGCTAATTCACTTTGAGTAATAGGGAAGTTAGCCAGAAGTCATTAGAAGGCAGAAGTCCCAGGCTTAGACCACCTTACCTGTGGACAGAGACCTCTGAGAGGTGAGAAAGACAGTGGAAATTACTTTCTTCATGTCCCTCCTGGTTTCAGCTGGACATTGTTTTGTACTCATACAAATGAACAGCATTCATTCCCACCTTTCCCACGTCTTTCTCTGACTTCTGGCAGATTCTTATAAATGCACAAATATATCATATAAAACAGAGTATTCATAAGAATGGCATTAAACCAGAGAGGATCTGTTTACTCTTCACTACTGTGATGTGCTCAGGGTTAGCTGCTTCATAACAAAATATTTCCTTGCATCCATTTTATCTCTTGTAAAGTCATTTGAGTACACACAGGTGCTTTACATGTACAGTTTTGCAAAGTGCATTGCTTTGGTTAAGATAGATGTGTAAACTCATGATCAAAGCAAATGGAACTTGCTCTGTACCCTATCAATATGTGCTATACCCTGTCCTTTAGTTAGAGAGCAGCAGTTTTCTCTAGCATCTCACTGACATCTGCACAGGGTAGATAAGTCTAGTACTGCCTCCCTCACAGCTCAGGTGGAAAAATGTCGTTATTCTATACAAATAGAAGCAAGCTTACCAGGACTGGGCACAGAAGAAGTGAATTTTTATCCTCTAGGGTAAAAAACAAAACAAAACAAAACAAAACAAACCCCAAATTTTTGTTCAGAGCGCAGAAAGAAACATTAGTAGCATGTATCTCTCCTATACACCCAGACACAGGGAGATTCTCAATTTAAAGAGTTTTGGAGGTGATGGCTTATATTTTATACTAAGTGATCGTAGAACTATTTTGATATTGCAGAAGTTTCTCTGGCTCTTTTAAAAGTTCACCTACATAAGGCCCAAATGAACAGACATCTTAATTCTTCAAGAACAGAATAGCAAGGACTGCACTTCTGTTTTAAAGACAAAGAAATCATGCAGGTGGATGGGAGTTCTACCTTCCTCACTCTTCTGTGTATTTGAAAATAAGAGTATGGAAATCACCCCTGAACCTTTGAGCTTGAAGACTGAGTCTTCAGTTTCTTGCTTGACTGGCAATTGAACTACCATATAAGCTTATTGAAATATTATAAACAGAGCATTTATTCTAAGCTGTAAAATAACTACTGACTCATTCTATTCAATGGTAGAAATAAAAGCTGTATTTGAAGCACATAAAACACAATTAGAGATGCAGATTAGCCTTGAGGAACAAGCTCAACAAGAACCCAAATGAATCAACTTCAGACAAGTTTCACTAAGAGCTTTATGATATTCAGACTTCAGCAGTGTTGCTCTCCAGAAGAGATAATTAAAGAATTAAGTCATGGTATCTATTTGCTAACTCTGGCACTTCTTGGTCTGGTATCATGCTACTCCCATACTCATTTCTGTGCCAATATATCAGGCAATTTGGCTTTCACTTCTCCGAACAAAATGAGGTAAATTAGAAATCAGGGATTTGTAGCAAATGTATCCTGCAGAAACTGTGTCTATGAGTTGTTAGAGGTACTCTCATGCTAAACTGGTATCTACCCACTGTGGTTAAAGGACAGTGATTTATGCCAGATAAGCATTCTGGTCTCTGCCTGTAAATGTGTCTGCTGCTCGTGGGCTCAGGCTGAGCTCTGTGCGGGCTCAGGCACTGCTAAAAGGGGGACAAGAGGACAGGAGATTTCCATGTTCACTGTTAAAATTGTGCAAAATAGAACTGGAAGAAACCAACAAAGTTTTCAGCAATACCTAACATTTAGTTTGCATGCAAATTCCATTTCAGGATACAGGGTACCTGAATGAGCCAGGTCGTCCCTCTGTCTGATCTTGATACTTTACTGTAGACAAATACAAGTGACCATAATGAGTGAAATTCAAAACAGGCAGGATGAAAATTGCATCATTTCCCCCCCAAACAACCAACCCACAACAAACAAAGAAACAACCCAAACAAACCACAGTAAGAGAGATGTCTTTTAAAAAACTTTAAATTCAATTTAACAATGCATTTAAATAAGTGGCAGTGCAAGAATATATAGAATATAGTGATTCAGCAGAGCTCTTACTGTAGATAGGAACTGCAGATAACTATTCCCACTGTGCTATCACCTTCTTTCAAGTTCCCAAGATGCTACTGAAAAAATGTACAACAAGTTTTATTGGTAATAACCTTCAACAAAATTGAGTAGAAACATTATTTATAAGTAAGTGCTCAGCAAGTGGGCATCAGTACTGAATTAAAGGTACTTGGCTCAGACCTATGTATTTTTCTGATAAATAATTCAGAAGTAACACTCCAGGAAAACTGACCCCAGGCATTCCCTCACTGCCACTTCAACTTTTTCACTGGGTCAAGGATGTGATGTGTAGAAGAGAGAAGGATGAATGTGAGCAGCAGCTTTTAGTACTGCTCTGAACCCCACTGGGTGGGATGGGCAATTTATTGGAACTGGACAATAGGAGAGCAAGGTCATGAAGCTTAACACCATCTCCTTGGTTCTGACTCCCTTGTGAGTGATAGGGGTGTTAGGACTCAGGACCAAAAATTGTTAATAGTTTAAAACAGAGGGAATACCTGGAATTTCCTTCTGTGGAGCTGTATAAATTTCTTCTAAATAAAAATTAATAAGCATTTGGCATGTTCTAAGCCTGCCCTCACTGCTGCCTTGTAATGCTTTCTGTCAGGTACTGGTGATGTTTTTGGAATTAAAACATTCAAAGAAACCCAGACAGAATCTTTTACTCAGCAATAGCTTTGTCAGGAACAGTTTAACTCCCCAGTCTTTCTGAGATAATTGTTTACTAAATGAGTCACCATATCCCCATGTCATTCAGGTTACTGTGCATTGCTTAAGACAGTCTGTAGCTGTTTACAATTACATAAGTGAAAAAAAATATTTTGTGTAACAAATCGTAAATATAATAACAATTTCTTTTCCTTCAAGACCAAGGGGAAAATGTGAAGTGGGCAGCGAGATTATATTATGAATAGAAAATATATTACGTGACCATATTTCATTCTTTGAACTTCTGGTATTCTAGCCCAGAAGAAGAATTTTCTCCCTCCTCTCAGCATTATACTGATGCCTTTTCTTGGTCTTAAAGAATTGAGAGCCAGACATGATTAAGGGATAAGGGTTTTTTACCTTGTTTTAATGAGGATCCTTAGGGTTCACCATTTCACCAAGGAGGGATGTGCCACATGACAGATGGAGTACACAATTTATAGACCTTACAAATGAGCATATCTAACGAGGATGTCCCAGTGGGAGGCCTGGATGATTTCCCTCATCTGAGGAATTCCCCCCTGGATGGACAGAATCTTAGTTTACAGGACATTGCCTAGAGAGGACCTTGGTTTCCCAAGATAGTGCCGGGTTTTTGGCCTCCTATCCCTTTAGGATGTTTGGTTTCCTGGTCTAATAAAATACTAAGCCTATGCTAAGTTATCAGACTTAAGGAATTACAAATACACATGCTAAGAATACTGAGGATACATAAGAGTTATACAAAAGGTATATAAAAAAAAGGCAAAAAATCATCTTCGCATCAATATGGCAGCTGTTTTCTTCTTTATTCCACATGGAAAACCCACTGCTAAAACTACTGAACTACTTAAGTTTAAAGCTAAGCAAAATTGAGGTCCTTGTGGCATAGGAAAATACCAAACTTTTGAGATTTATGTTTTAAATTAAGACATACAGTTGAAAACTGAAAATATTCCAAGGAAAAAATAGACAAAAATATTACAATCATTTTAAATAGGATACGAAAAAATAGAGGTATTTTCACATTAGCTTGGAATGGCTGGTATCACACACATAAACACACACACACAGAGACTGTTAACATTTCAGTTTAATATTTAATTGTTTTCTAGTTATTTTCAGACAGCTTCCTGGAATTTAGGGTAAAGCCTTGATACATTTCTTTCTGTTTGGTTTTTTGTTGTTTTTATTTTGTTGTTGCTATTGTTGTTGTGTTTTTTACATAGAGTACCTAAAATTTCTTTGGGAAATTTGAAAATATTTGTAGAAAACTCTATTTTGTGTCCATTAAGGAAAAACAAAAAAGACCAAAACCACCTCAACTGCAGTACTTGAAAAAATTACTGCCTTGTGTTCAAATTATAACAACACTGGTGTTCACTCTACAGATTCTGCTCATGAGCATCTCAAAACAAAGCAAAGGTTGCCCAGTCTGCCAGATGTACCCATGACAAGAACAACAGCAAATTTATACAGTTCCCATGTGTCAAAATGAGCTCAGGCACATAACCAACAAACAAGGAAAACAACCATGAATGAGAAATTACTTTTTGTAAAATAGTCTCTAAATTTTCAGTCTTGGTTCTCATGGACCTCATGTCCTCCTCATGTATTTTCTACACTTAGAAAATATCTTCAGAACAAAACCTAGGAAATAAAAATACATCTTTTTACTGGATATAGAGGGATGTGTTCCATAGATTAAGTAAAGGGATTGAGCTTATGGGACATTTTGATGTTCTCTGCTTTCATTTTAACTAGCTCCCCACAGCTCTTGGCTGACTTTCTTTGTTCTCCGCCCTGCTGCAAAGGCTAAGGACTTGATATAATCACTGTACTCTGAAGAAAGAAGAAGAAATGACTAAATCATGTAACCACTTCTCTTTTTTATACTGAACTTGGACCAATTGTTACCAGTCTTTACATAGCCAGAGGCTTGCTGCTCCTTTTCAGATTTGAAGAGGAATTTGCCAGGTTTGAGTCAACTCAAACTGTCTGATGAAAGACACTCCCCATCCTGCTCTTATATCCTTGGAGCATGGTTACAACAATCCTACTGCAACAGATAGAAGAAATTCTATGGCCCTGTGTAATCTTCTGAGGAAAACCAGTAGCTCAGTAAACTTTTTTCTTCTTTACTCACCATTCTTAAAATCATGAAGACATCCTGATAACGCTTTAGGTCTAAAAGGCCTAAAGCGCTTGGGAGGTCTTTGCAAGGAGAAGGGATAAACTTCACTTCTGATCTTGTTTACTGCAAGACAGATTAGAGAGGATCTCATATATGAGATCCCAGACAGTGTCCTGACCTGAGCACAGAGAGAAAATCAAGTGTAGGGCCTGTGTTCAGTTAACTGTCTGCAAATGGAGATGGTGCATTACAGTCTTTCACAAATGATGTTCAAAATCACTGATACAGAGAAAGGCTTTCCACTGATTTCAGCAGCCTTTGAATCATGTTATCAATGGGAAAAGAAAGAAAAAATAATTTAAATGAATTAGCCTATGCTTAAGACAACAGTGGCACAGAGAGGTATTCTTTTAGACCATTGAAAAACCTACCTGACCTTTATGTATATTTTGCTTTGTTTCAGACAATCTTGGCCTTTCCAGCCTAAGTGTCATGGGGTTTTATTAAGATTTAAATACCCAAGGAGTGTTGAAATGGGATCTAATCTCATAAATTACCCAGGCAGTTCTGCAAGCGTTCACATCTTGTTCCTTTCACTGAGGTGAGGTTCAAGCCTGGTTAGACAACTCCAGTGTTCTGCATCCCACAGTGTTCTGTCAGCACCTGCCTCTGGCTGCCCATCAGGGCCCGCTGGTTCAAAGCTGAACCATTCCTTAGGGATAATTTTACCTGTGGAGCTCAACACCGTTTCCTGATTTCTCAGCCTGGGCCCCTGCCTTCTGTTTATGCTTGGGTTTTGAAATATAATTTGCTGTATAGCACAAGCCCCATTGACTATAGTAGGACAAGCCAGGTATTTAAGTAAATTAGTTGATAATTACTTCTAATGTGCAGTAAAGTATTTATAGGAAACCTGGATTGTTTTCTTTATTTTTGCTAAAATGCTATTCAAGGAATCTAGACGGCATTCATTTTAATTAGGAAGTTATTATTCAGAACTAATAAAATACATGAATAATAACATTTTTTCTGTTGTTAATAAAACACATGTACTTTTGCATTTGTTCTTTTTCCTTTAAAATGTGCTCTTAACTGCAGTCAAATAGGTGCCACCTATTTGATTAATAATGGAGTATGCTAATTTTATTTAATTTCACCATTTTTGGACAGAATAGTCAGCTCTCTTATTCAGAAAAATGAGCTAATTTGAAAAAGCAAGAACTAATTTCAGACAAGTGCTTCCACAGGATGATTATCCTGACTTGTGCATGCCCTGTTTCCAGTGACTTAACAATCACATTAACTTTTTGATGGCTCCATTGCATTGCTGGACAGGCTGGTGGAGTGATAAAGAGATGTTGTTCATCCAAATTATAATCCAGCAAAGCAGTTAAGTGTATGAATACCTTAAACATCTGTACTTCACTAAAATCCATTCAACTACACGCAGGTTCACCTCTGCGTGTGCTTTATTGGACAGAAGCCACAATTACCAATCTGCTGAAGCAGACCTGAGTAAAATATATTGAGAGGAACCATCTCTGTGAATAAAAATAACACTTTAGGAATGTGTTAACCATAAAATTACTAGAATTTAATTTTCTTTATCATTATAAAAAAAAGGTATTAAAAAATCTTTCCACGTTGGTCTGTGTAGTCTGAGCTGACTCTTGAGACTTAATACATAACTCACCCCCATGGCCTTTCCAGTGATGCCCATTCTCAGTCTTTTTGGCCTTTCTTCATTTTAACACAATTGCCTCTGTCTTAACATAACTCCAGATCCACAGTGTAGCAGGGTCTTCTGAGACCTCTTGAAAGGTCTGTTGCTCTTCAGTCTCTCTGAAACAAGGCACAAATATTGATGCTTTCATTCATGAGAGTCCTCAAAGATATAACACAGCTTTTTCACTTGCTTTCCTTGAGAAGGGACACTTGAGATGGTGCATGACAGTATTTCACAAATGATGCTCAAAATCACTGATACAGAGAAAAGCTTTCCATGGATTTCACCAGCCATTGAATCATGTTATCAGTGGGAAAAGAAAGAAAAAAACCAGCATCTGCTGGTGCCTTATGGGCTTTTTAATAAAGTAGCTCTTCTTTTCCTTAATTTTACAGAAGTCTCCTTACTCCTGGTGATATCCCACACCTACCATGCCTGGAGCCTGTGCAGTGGAACAAAGAGCAGCCTTAGCAGCAGCCAGCCAACATGCTACCACTTCACCATGAACTAAAGAGAAGGGAGGAGCTTTGTGAAGAAAACTGACATTTTTATTGGTTTGGAAAGTACTTATTCAAAACTATTAGAATTTGGGTAAAATTCCAACATGCTGGCTGAGATTAATTTTATATATTTTTAAGTAATCTGATGATTCCATACTTGGTATGCGCTGAACATGTACTATGTTTTTCTTTTCTTATGGTTCTGTTACTCTCTGAGCTGACTTGTAACTTAAACAAACCTCTTGTATTTCACACAAGTATGCAGTAATATAAGTATGCAGGTCAAGCAACTCTAAAATAAATGGGAAAATAGAAATTATTTTCCTTACAGGGGAACTGGAAATGGTGAAGTCTTCAGTCATGCTCCTTCAGTGGCCAAAAAGGATAGATTGAAATCTATAGTGAATTATATATTCAATATTGGATTTATATCAGAGAGGATGGGAGAGAGATCACAGAGTTGTACACATAATATTATTGCTATTTTCCAGCACACAAACTGTAATGAAACAATTTTGTTTAATAGGACTTAGGTTAAGGTATATATTTTGAACTAGATCATTACATCCTCCAACCAACTAACTGTACCTGTACTTGAGAAAGCATCATAATGACTCCAAGACTGATGGGATCATTCTACTAGAAACAAATTTACACCTCAATTTTTCTTTGTTTTAGGTGGCTGGGTAAGTATTAGAAATTTCCTGAGCTAGCAAGACTCAGCAATAAGTATGTACTTTGTTTTGTCAGAAACAGTCAGCAGGGCCAACCTGTCTCTGGAGTCACCTGTGGATGTTCATTCCCATCGAGCACCTTCACTGGAGCTGGAATAACTCCAGAGCTGTTTGCCACTTTTTGTGTCTGGGCAAGGGCAGAAATTGTGCTCCTTCACAAGCTCCTGCTGTAGCTTCATGCTGCAGTGTCAGAGAGATGCTGGCAAAGTCAGGAGCCTGTGTGACACTGAAGCTGTGGCTGCTGTCTTCCACAAACCAGGGCTTTTCTCCACAGAGCCACAAAAGATGTAACACTGTCAAGAAGATGTTATTTACAGACAGGGCAAATATGTAGAAATATAAGGGCCTCTAATGAAATGTAATCACCTTCTTTTCACTACCTGTACTAGCTTTATAATAAAATTTCCAGATTTACGGATGATTTTTTCCCGTGTAGAGAAGCCTGGAAAATTCTGTTAGCAAAAGAGTGACCTCTCTAAGAGTTTATGAGATTGAAAAACCTTACAAAAACTATACTTCACTCCACAATAGCTCATTATATTTCAATTTTATTTAATTTAAAGCTGTGTGGCTTATAATCAATGAGGTTCCTTCGCTGAAGAGAAAGAGGTTTTAGCTTCAGAACAAATACACAGCATTTTTTTCATTTCCTTAATCTTGTGCTGTAGGTGGTCAGTTCCAACTGCTGCATTTGGCACTGAAAATTTGTCTAGTTTAAAGCCAACTAAAACAGGCAGAGAATAGTTAAATTGAAAAATTGAATTTAATATGTTAAGTATTATGCTGCAGTTTATATAATATCAGTGCTCCCTAGGGTTATATATTATCATGGTAGAGTTCTTTGACACAGATTGCTATGAACCAGAAGTGATTCCAGGGCAGGTAGAAACATTAAGTTTGCTCTTGGGGAAAACAATACTGAAACAAGTACTGCACTTGCTGCTCTTCAGGACCTGAACATTGATCAGTACAGTGCTGGGTGGCAGCCTGAGGACTTCCTGGCACTTAGTAAGTTCTGCAGAACATTGCACAGCTTGTCCTGTGCTGGGACAGCTGCAAAATGGCTTTGGTAGAACAAGCCCTGGGACATATTTCAGTGCCTTTGCCTGGCCAGGCTCCTCCATGGAGAAACCCAAACTGATCCACTGACTCCAATATTACCATGGTGCTTCCAGGAGCTGAGAAGCCAACCTAGACCTTCTTGATCTTTCTTTACCTGTCATATTCAGCAGTCTTTTCCTGGACGAGCTGTTTGGTTTGTGTACTGCAGCAGGTGAACTCTCACTGACCAATTCTCATTAAAAAATGTGAATTTTGAAAGTGCTTTCTTTTGTGTTACTTTTTTTACTTATCAGTGACCCCATATCTAAAGCATTAGTGTCCTTCTAACTCCCTTTTTTACAGGAAAAATCTCAGAACTGTCCCAACTCACTGCGAAGTTCACAGCCTTGAGAGAATTTTCTCCCCTTGAGCCTAGATAACAATAAGCTTAACATGAGTTTAATGGTGAAATGGAAAGTTGACCCTGGCCCCATTTTTAAGGAGAGCTTTGTGTGGTTCATTCCTGGAGTCTGGATGTGTGTCTTACAGATCACAGGCACAAACTGTTTAGAAAGTTCATAAACTGGAAGAAAGCACAAGATGAATTAAAATACACAAATTTACCCAAATTTATTATGATTAACAAGTGTTAATTTAACTCCAAATTTATGCCACCAGAACTGTAGCACAATATTCTATATTTATGTTAGAACTGTAGCATAATATTCTATATTTATGTTATCTGCTTATCAAATATTAATTTCCTTTCAAACCAAGGGTCTGAGTCCACTTTGAGTTCAAAGACAAGTTCAAGAAGCATTTGGACAATGCTCCCAGGCACATGGGAATTCTTGGGTTGGCCTGCACAGGGCCAGGAGTGGAATCAGTGATCCTGATGGGTCCCTTCCTACTCATCACATTCTGAGACTCTAGAAAAAATTCTCGCCATGAGAATTCAATGGGAGGAAAACTGGGCCTAAGTTTGCTATTCCTCCAGAACCATTAAAATGTTAAATGCTATAAAGCTTTTATATTTTTGACATCTAAGCAGAATAAGTAGATGAGCAAATAATTTTTCAGTTAGCTTAGAAAAATGCTTGTCTTCTTAATATCTGAAAATGACAGCTTTGCAGTTCTATTCTCACTTTATCCATCACTTCTAATTGCAGAGTAGAGTGCTACTTTCTCAACTGCCTGTAACTTCTGTGGTCTTTTATTCCACTGCAAAAAGGGTAGAAAAAACACCACTCAATGCTGTTTAATCCTTAAACTGCTCTATTTAGTTCTTGCCTTTTGAAAACTGATATTTATTTTACTCTGTGACTGCTATATTTTCTAATGGATATAGTTACACAAAAGAGGAAAATTACAGTGCTAGTTAAGAATTAAAAAAAAAAGTGAAAATTCATCATGATTTATTTTTCAGTACTCCCCATACCAAACAAATACTGTTGTCCACATCCAGTAAAATTCTAACTAGAAGCCTGCATTGGAGTCTGGGAAAATTATCATCCTGAAGAGTAATTTATATCTCCCAAAATAAGCAGACCCCTGAAATAGAAACACCAGCTAGCACATGCAGAGCAGTATTTATCTGGGCTCTCTCCCCTGCCCAGAATCAAATTACTTCAGAATTAAAGCTTGAAAAATGATAAGTTGCGATGTTTAGGGAAAAAAAATCACTACAGTACAGGTCAATGAAAGAAATAATGAAAATACAGAAAGATATTCATAATAGTTTTACTGTACCAAATTCACATTAGCTGATTGGTCACATATAAATATTTATGACAGAAATGGCAGGGGTATGTAAAGCATGGGTGGAGCAGGAGAGAAAGAGATGATCAGATTTATGTGTGTGACAGGACAGGCCTGTTCCTGCTATTCTGGCTGTGCACCTTTGCAAAAGGGGGAACCCTCTTATTGATGGCAGTAACTGAATGCAGTAAGAGCTGTCCCTGGCCCACCCAGGGTTTCATTTCATGCAAAGCTGGACAGCCTGGGGCAGGGTTTGAAAGGGTTATTACAGAGGGTGCATCAACTTCTGAGTTCCTGACCATAGGTCATGGAGAACCTGGGACAGGAGAAGGAGCAGGTGAAGAGCAAGAAGAGATACTCCAGCTCATAAATTCAGTGCATTTGTGTACCAAAGTGGGCATGGAAGAAGCTATGAAGTGCTATTTCATTGAAATTACTAAATACTTGAAATTTATTTATATAGTTATCAATATTGTTATTAATAATTAATGACTACATTTATTCCATTTGCAGTCACACTTCTGGTGCTCTTACACTAAGTTAATTCTCCCCCTTTTGTGTATTTGATCGCCAAGAACATAGATTATTTAGAATGGCCATTCCTATTGTCAAGGCTGACCATATAAATTTGAAATTGCTCAACCACTATGTTATCAAAAATGGATTGGTGTCATTCTTGGTTTCATTTTATGTGTTTCAAATTAGGGTTTTCTGAATCAGATTTAGGTGTATATCTTCTTGCTTCTGTCTTTTGAAAACTGAGCTCGCCATGAAACAAAACTCCCACATCCTCTTCTTCAGGGCTGCACTGCAGCCTCTTGTCCCCCAGTTCATAAGTACATCCAGGATTACACCATCCCAGGTGCACAATCCAGCATGATTGCTCTCAGTAGAAATTGCTTTCCATAGACATAAGCAAAGAGTTATATTAAATATATATCTTCATTACTTTACACTGAAAAAATTATGGTGAAAACTTCCCAAGCTGTGGGATAAGAGAATGAAACTTACTGTGAGAATTTTGTATGACAGCTCCCTGCAAGCTGAGCATACCTGTTAGCTGCTGCTTCCAGATATTTGTTGATGAACTGATGTTGTCTCATCGTTATCCTGACATTTGTAATTCCTTTCTTCCAGGATTAGATTAACCACATCTTTCTTTGTTCAGCTTTTCTAAAAAAGTATATAAAGATATTTTTCTAAGTTAGTCAATGGATATGCTATGATAAGGTGTTTAAAATTCACTGTAAGTAATTTTGTTGATGTCTTTATTATGGGACACTCTATAAATTAAATTGTATTGTAAATCTGCCCAGTAGATCAATACATATTATGAAGGACCAAGCTAATTTATTTTGCCTTCCTCTTAAATGAAAACGTAAGTGGTCCGAGACTAAAAGTGTTCCAAGTAAATAATCCAAAGAGATAATTTCTTTTTTAGGATGAAATTAAAAAAAAAAAAAAAAGAAGGAATCAAGAAAGACAAGAGCTATCTGAAAGATTAACAATAATTTACTCTTTCTCTAACCTTATCACACGATGATTTTACAGTAGCACAAGGATGAGAGGGAAGAAGGGAGTTGATACTATGGCACTTTGTACAGATATTCTTTGCATCAGGTACTATATCTCCCTGTGTGTTGGTGCTAGACACTGCTGACAGGAGCTGAAGCCATAATGAAGGGTTGCAGTGTTTAGTCCCAGCCACCATCTGTGTGCATTTCCACACATGCTCATCATGCCTGAACTGCAGTGCAGGCTGAGCTCACCCAGTGTCCATCCCTGTTCTCACTGCAGGGTCTGGAAGATGCTCCGACTGATTGTTCAGCTGCTTAGCATAGATATTAATTTAATATTTGGTAAATTAACCAAGTGGTATGGTCATGTGCTAAGTCTGAGAGAATTCAAGCACTTTGTACTGAAATTTGATGTCCTATTAGCTTCAAGGTTGGGGCTGGGGTGTCTTCTGGTGGAATGCATGTGAACTCTTCTGCTGTTCAAGGCAAAATGTATTGTCAGGTCAGTTCAGGCATACTGACAATTCCATAGCCAAATAGTGCCTGCAATCTTTTAACTACCACAGGTATGGCCTCCTGTGCTGCCAGCACAGTCACCTAGAACTACCAGACAAAATATTTATAAACATCTGAACTATAGTCACTATATTAGACCAAAAGATGCTGCTAGATTGGATCTCAGATTGGCACACTACTGCTACAGCTTGCTGAAGTGAAAAAATTATGTTTGTGAGCTGTTTATTTTTAAACAGCTCAGTTTTCAGATCTCTCGGATGGGGTGCTTGCCCCAGAAGTAATTGAAATTACCTAAACCATTTGCAATTTGTCTGCACTTTGGCAGCACTGGGATAAACGCATTATTCTTGCTAAGTCATAGGAGACAATGTTTATTCTGAGATGTCTTACACTTTCCATTTCAGAAAATCAGATCATTGTTTGCTGGCATTTGAACTCAACATGGAGTACTAATTTATGCCAGCAAAGTCCTGAATTTGGTTATTAAATGAGAGGGCACCTGGATGGCTCTTACTTATATATACACATATTCAAAACAAAGTGCATTTAAAAAAAAAAATCACAATTAATCTTTTTTCCTGGAGTTGCAAGTGGGTGGGAAAATGATTAGTCTTCACAGTCCTTCCTTAAGTGCACAAGCAACAGCAAATTGTGAAAATCAAGTATTCAGGTTACTGTATCCTGTCCTTTCAACTTATTTTTATTTCTGTGGTTATGAGCTAGGAATTATCTTTTCCTGTTCTTTCTCTTACACATCTATGTTGTTTCTCCAGGTTGTGCTTAATCTGTTATTTTCCTGCTGAAGCATCTATGCTCACATCTGTCATACTCTGTCACATCTCCCTTCTTTCATTGCTGCAAGATCTCCAGCTCTGGTTTCCCTAAATTCCAAAGTCCTCTATCCAAATAATTTAATTAAGCCTGTATTTAAAATATGTCCCTCAGCAATTTGGGCTTGATCAGCTTGACAACTCTGAACCATCAATTACCCTTGTTTTATCTAACTGGGTTCAGGATTTCAACCTTTATCTTAAGACATCTTAATTCTGTCTTTCTGCAATCCATCTGTTTCAGTCTCCCAGACTGAGATTTATTAAAAGTTTTTGGGCATTTAAAGATGAACGAATGCATCTGAGTGACTATTCAAAAGCAGCAACTGCCTAATTCCCACTGGGAGTCACAGCCACTCGTTCTCCTCACCAGGATGAGCAACATTCCAGCCTTGCAGGCTCCTTCCACCTCATCCTGGGTTCTCTTTTCCTCCTGACAGGAGCCAGCTTCCTTCCCCTCTGTCCTAAACAAAATTCAGTGCCATCCAGTCTGTGGAGAAAGCTGGCAGCAATTTGGAACACTGCTCCACCAAACAGTCTCCTCCATTGCAAACAGTGTTTTGTAGGTTTTCCAATCAACCACAGCACAACCAGAGAGGCGTAAATGAGAGCAGGTTATAAACCCAGAGAAACTGCTGCAGTCTAATAATGGCAATTCCAACAAGGACCAAGGGCTAAGTGGGGGATCTTATTTTATGTGTTTTTCTTTGAAAATCTTCCTGTGTCAATCTGGAATGAAAGTGTGCCAAAACTTTTGGCAAAAATGGGACTTTGGCCAAAGGGTTCATATTTGGCCCAAGAAATTCAGGTTTTCCATCTTTTACTCTCATCTTCCAGGAAGCCTATTCTAGAGTTTAGAAATAATCCTGTGAAACTTCATCAAAGTAAATATTTTTTGTTAATGTTCCAGTTCTGGCACAATTTCAGTTGGAGTAGAAAATGTTGCATTTAAAAAATTCTGATTACTTCCATCAGCGTCATTACATTCATTAAGTACATATGTAACATTAGCTGATTTAGGTAACTGTTTGCATACATCAAGTCATCTGAAATATTATGTCATCTGAAATATTATGAAGCCAAATAGAGCTTAAGGGTTGCTTGAGTAACAGTGTCATAAATTTTACTAACCATTGATCTTAACTTGATGCTCATTATTATATGTCTGTGAAAAAAACTAATTAAAACATCAGGAAATGGTCAGAACTCAAATGAAAAATATTAGCAAACAAAAAAGAAAGCCTTTTAATTAACTCAGAATAATGCATTAGTGTGACTGGCAAATGAAATTTCTCTCCAAATCCTAACACACTTTTCTTATTTGAACCCATAACAGCATTATTTATCAAATTAATTCATTTTCTGTTCATAGCAATATCAACTTTTAAGTAACACATGAAGACCTAAAAATAGTTAAATACAAGATTTTAGTCACCAGCCTCTTGTAATCAGGATCAGTTTCAACTGATATAATTACATGATATTTGTGGTAAAAATATGTAAAACCTTTCTGTGGTTTTTGTACTTATCTGATTTTCCTGCTAGCTCATGCAAAAGTAGTCAAGTCTGCTCAGTCTTTGTCTGGCCATGTGGAGAAATAATGGAAGTTTTCCAGACAGTTACCAAAATAAATATATTCATTTAAAATGTGACTAAAATGGCTACTCTGCAATAAATTCTAATGCATTTTAACTACTTCACTGCAAAATTTATTTTAGGCTTAATCTATTTCTTTTTCTTCTTACATGAAAGAAAGTCTGATCTCAAAAAGATTCAGATTGGGAACACTCCATTTTGTTTCTCCCAGAATGGACTTCAGAATGAGTCAGAGGTACACAAGTGAAAGCAGCCAGTACAGGGGGCCCAAGGAAATGGGACATTTTGTTCCTGTTCAACCATCCTGGGCCAAGAGCCAGTGACTCAGGACAATATCCAGGGGATTATTATCTCCTGGAATGAGGTCTCCACAGCCTCCATGGGAAGCCTATGCTGGTTACCCTTGGTCATTCCCACAGTTAAAAAGTGGTTCTAGCTGGAGCCTCCTGTGTTTTAGTTTTTGTCCATTGCTTCCCCCTGTCACTGGGCATCATCATCTTCAGACAATTGCAAAAGATTCCCTCCAGTCCTTTTCTTCTCTAGTCTAAAGAGTCTGCCAGCATTTCCTCACAGGAGAGATGCTCCTGTCCCCTCATCATCTTTGTGGTCCCTCATTAAAAACTCTCCAGTATCAATAACCCTCACGTTCTGGGGAGCTCACAGGGTCTGGTCTGGTGTTGAGTGGAGGGCATGGATCACCTCCCTCATTCCACTGGCAACACTCCCAATGCAGCCCAAGATAGATCAGCATTCCTTACTGCAAGGTCAGGTTTCCATCTCCTGGTTCCCCAGGAGCTCTGGGGCCTTTTCTGCAAATCTGCTTTCCAAACAGGTGGCCCCCATCACATCTTGGTGCTTGGGAATGTTTCTTCCCTGGTGCAGAAGCTGGGACTTCATGAGGTTCCAGAGATGAGCCCATTTCTTTACTGTGACCTCTCTAGATGGCAGCTTGGCCTTCCCGTGGTACCAGCCAGGCCCTCCTGATTCACGTCCTCTGCACAACTCTGGATCATTTTGTATTTCTCCCTTTGCAGACACTTCAACACGTATGCTATTTTTAGAACTTCTTCAAACCATAACCTAAAGTTTGAGGTCTGAAGTACAGTTTAGAAAGTCACTTTATGCTATGGAAATCTGTATCTGATATGTCAGCAAAGGAAAGAGATAAAAGAGGTGTTCAAGAGCTTGGACTTGTTATAATTTTCACCACTACATGTATACCTTTATAAATATTGAAAAAAAAATCAAGTCACTTTTATATCACTCAGCTACTTAACTATGAGCACTCAAGAGTTTCAGCTTGGATAGTTATCTAAAGTAGATTAATTACTCTCTTGGTTATGCAAAATAGGCTCAGGTTATACAAAATAGGTGCAAAGGTTTCAGACAAAAACATTTTCTTTAGTAAGCATCAGGATTTTGTACTTCAGTTGTAGCTCAGGAGAGAAAAAAAAAGTAAATGAAACACTATAAAATAAATGTGAAGGATTTATTTAACAACACAAAATTTCTGTTTGGGTTTCAGTTTTGGTGAAACACTGGACTGACCGATTTTCATTGCTCAGGCATACACACACCATATACATAAATATGCCAAACCTCAGATGTTTGGTATATTTATGTACATTATGGTACCACACAATGTGTCTGCCAGCACTGAGATCTTAACAGACCTGCCAAGTCTTAAGCAATTTGCATAAAAGCTGAGGAACCTTGCATGTCTTTCCCCTGCTGCTGATGCCTTCAGCTCACGCTGCTGGGCAGACACTGCCTTCCTCCTGCTCCAAGAGCAGGCTGGGCACAGCTCCTCACATCAGCCTTGGAGAGCTGCTTCTGTGGCTGCAGCCACCTGCTGAACTCTGCTGACACCAGGATCTCATGTGCTGGCTTAAAAGGTGCACAGAGACAGAGCTGAGTGCTGGCACCAACAGCACACAAGGACTCTGCAGAATCAAACTCTGTAAAGAGGTAATGATTAGCTAAAAAAAAATTGAAAAAGCTTTCTGAAGTATATTGTAAAGTATAATATAACCCTCAGTCCCTCCATCAGTCTAACTTAATCATGTGCTCTCTCAATTCAAATCTGACTGGAATGAGAGTTCACATCATTTTGCAGGACACAGTGTGTGGCTGAAGCAAACAGAGAAAAGACTAACCAAAGCCTTCAGAAATCTGGCATAAATAAAAGAGAATCTCTGTCCTTTTGACCACTGCTGAGATGGTTTCCATTCCAACAGTCTCTTTATATATTAGGAATACGCCACTCCATGTTGCATGGTGAGTAATCAAGTGTGTTTGTTGTGGGACAGTTATGTGGAGTCCTTAATATCAGTGGAACTCCAGTTGGTGCAGGGCTTGGCTCATTCCAGGTTTGGGGCTTTGCTTTGGGTCTGTCAGAGTGTAAAGTGTAGCTAAATAAGAGTAAGTGTTACTTTCTCCTTTCCATTAATTTTGCATAAGCTTAAGAGAAGCTACGTGAATCAGGCCCTTTGTGCAGTGTATAACTTACATGATGTCCAGGAAAGATATTTCCATATAGGAACTTAGGTCAGCTGAAAACTTACTATGCAATTCCTGTTGACACATGGTAGAATTCCATTTGCCAAGCTGAAGAAATATAATTTTACGATTTCTATGTTGTTGCAGTACTGCAAGAGGTTTATCTATCACTGAAAGTGCAGATACATGTGACTATAAAAAACTGAAAATAAGCTAGCTACCTCACCATTTTCAAAAGAACTAATCAAGTAGTACAAGGAAAATAAATGTAAATAAAATATTGATTAAGAACTAAAAGGATTCTAATTATATTACTTCCAGAAATAATTTAATTTAACCTGAACAGACAACTGGGAGCAGATACTTTTCCTTAGCATTTCTAAATTGCTAATTAAAATTTCCAGGAGGATATTTAAGTTTAGTGCCTGGATTTTAAAGATAAATAGTGTTTGCTTCATTTCATTATGAATTTATAAATGTTTATATAATGCCAGAATGTAACATTACATGTTCATTCTTTTAAAAATAATCAGATAACATGGATGCTGTATGTAATACATTATGAGTATAAAGTAGTGTTTAATTAAGAAAATTTGGACTTTGGAATGTGATTCTGGTTACATCTATTCCATGTTCTCACATAGATTTAAATCTACATTGTTTATGGAATTGTTGGGAGATAACTGGTGTTTTGGTAGGATAAAAGTTCTAATAGTGAAAGAGAACCCTTTATGTGCCTATTCCCAACTTTACTATTTATTGGAAGAGAGATATTCTTTACTCTCTGCCATAAAGACTTTATCCGAAGCTCAGGGAGGTATGTGACAATTACTCATCTCTCTGTATTTTTGTATAGAGTTTGTCTTTCAGTGTTGTTTTCTACTTTACACCACATTTTTTACTAGGCTTTTGATTATGCACATACACTGCCACATGGAATAGGACTGCAATAATAAAGATGCACAATATTTCAAAGATTTCTCTGAAAAATGTTCACTGCTAGAAATTCTTTTTTTTACGATTGAATTAAAGTTCTTTCACCATCTGTGGATGAAGGGAAGAAAACTGTCAAATTAAAGCAGAAAGGATGCTATTGAGCTGCCTGTACAAACCCTCAAGAGAAAATAAGAATAAACCTCCACTGATATCTCCTAACATCAGATTCAAGAGTAGTAGCAGGGTGTCCTCTTTATACTAAAGTTGGGGAGGGGAAAAGATGCAGAACTGCTCTGAAAAATTGTCTGTGGCACAGAGGATTCATGTGCCCTTGGCCAGTGCTTCCACTGCTATGATCAGGCAGTCACAGAGCCCCTGACAAACCATTAATATGTATTTTGAAACTGTTTTCATAAAAATTGTTCAATGCACATGGATGCTGCAAGGGTCAGCAAAATGGGAAATTCAAAAAAATAAAGAGCTATCCTGTCAGAGGCCCCAGTAATTCACAGCACAGTTTTGTGTATTGTTAGATGCAAAGCAATGCTGCGAGTCCTGCAGTCTGTGAAGAGCTTTGCTCTGGGCTCACTTCCCTCGACACCAGGGACAGACATCTGAGGCAAGCAGACTTACAGCAGCGCTGCTTTTGCAGCCCATACAACCCTCCACACACAGCAGCCCTGCGAGAGCAAGCCTTGGAAACGAAACTCCTCTGCCCTGTGTGGGCACCAAAGATGAAACCTGGCGGTCAGGATCTGAAGGGCATCTCCTCAGCTGCCCTTCCTACACCTTAATGCTCCCTTGGCACTTTGAAGTGGCTGCACTGCACAGGCAGAAAGCTCTCTCAGGATGGAAGGCAATGGAAAACCAAAGATGGCAGGGGCAGTGCTAATGCAGGGACAAACAAGGGAATAAGAGGAGATGCAGCAATAGTCCCCATTAATCATTCCAGCTGGTTACACGTACTTCAGAAAGGCAGGTCCACGCATTTGCACACATGCAGGAGTACCCAAGGGCTGTGGAAGCAGGCAGAGCTCCCTGTCTGCTGCTTTGTATCCAGGAGGCTGCAACACCAGCAGAGGAGAAAGATGCTGAAACATCTGATGCTGCAACATGAGGTGTAAGCTAAAGGGAGTGTTTGGACTGCTCTGAGTCCCTTGATGTATGGGGAGGCACAGCTGACATTTACAAATGCAAGTTATCAATCTGCTGTTTTCATTTCTCACCTCTGTCTATAAAGCCATCCTCTCCCCATCCAGCGCAGAGGAAGAGGACACAGAGAGGTCACTGCACTGGCCTTTCTTTGGTGGGCCTCACCCAGCCTACTCTATTAGCTTTTGCCTGCCTCCTCCGTCCAAGCTTTAAATACATTAAAGCAAGATTCATAATAATACACAAGCTATTTCTCATGCTTCAGTATGTAGAGTTTCATTAAGAAAAATTGTATTCCTGCAAGTCATACCTATTAATGTAAAATTAATATATATTGCTGTAAATTCAGCTTAGCTTAATTCAGTATCTTGCTTTCAACTAAAACCAAAGTCAGTTGGGCAAGTAAATGTTTCCTTTGATCTGAGCAAGAGTGGTATCTTTTCCACTCTAACATTGCGAGTTACTTGGTCATTTACAACATTTCCCCCCCAGATATTTAATTTTCTCCACCATAGGAACAGAAAAGTTATGCTCTATCAAGTGTTGTGAAAATGAATAAATCTGAAATGTGAGAGGTTTGGATCCTACAGTTAACCAAGCTGCATGAGTAGGTCAGACAGATGGTGACTGCCATAAATGAAGACTGTAGTACTTCAAGAAGTGCTCAGCAGTAAAGGATAAAATGCCATTCCCTTTCTGCCCTTTGAACCTGATCAACTGCAGCATGAAGAACATTCAGAGGGCCTTGAAACATATACACCTTACTCAAACAAAAGAACTTCAAATATTGTCATACCTCTAGGGACAACCCAGAGCTAATACAGTCACAGTTACATTTTTATCTGTCTGAATGTGTTACAGCACACGGCCACAAGACTCAGAGCATCACCACAAAATTTCAGAAAGTTTCAACCCATACAGAGTAACACTTTACCTCATCAGAAAGCTTCACATGCATGCCCATACAGAGCAATATCATTCCACTTCAGAAAGCTTCAGGGACTTGCTCCCCTTGTTCTTTAGCCCAACCTTTTATCCCCTCATGTTGATGCAGTGCCCCTGTGTGCCCTCTGCTCCCTTTGGTGGTTGCTCAGTGCCCCTGGGCACTCCATGGCTCATTGCTGTCAGTGCTGCTCACCTGCTGCTCACAGCTCTGCCCACTGGGGATGAGGCTGGGCCCATCCTAATCACCACAAACTGTGTGCCTACATGAAAGGAAAATAAAAGTGATCTAAATATTGGTATATTTTGCTCTAAAGCAAGCATGTTCAGGATCAAAAATTTGCCTCCAAGGGATAACAAAATAAACCCTCCACAGTTTTATCAGAGTGCAAAGTTCATGGAACATAATTTATAAAAATATCCCAATGTATCTATCTATTCTGTTTGTTTTGTAATTTTGAATAAAGCTCATTTCTTATTTAGTTTCTGATCCTATACCTCCATTAAGAGAGGATGACGAATATGTATGTTTGCAATTTCCTTTTAAATCTGCACAGAAAGCAGGAGTGAACCCTAAAACCAGATAAATCACTACTAAGACTCACTGGTTGACAAGTATGTCTTGCCTGAATGTGCCCAGTTGCTTGCACATGTGTCTACTCATTCCTGTGCTTGACAAGGAATCATTTTAACAGCACAGAGATGACAGCCTTTAAACTGTGACCCGGATGTGGGCTTTCCATAGAGGCATTTAATTACAAGAGCTTCTTTTTAAGGTGAAGAGAGCATGGCTGCTAAAAGAAAAAAAAGGCAAAATTATGTGGACAACATCAGCAGGGAATATATATCCTATATTTCCTGACATTTGTCATAAGGTTTCAGTTCTTTCTTTACTGTGAGTATGAATTCCACAAAGTTGGATGAATCCCACGGGACAGACCTTTTTGTTGAAACCATTTTTCTCCACCGTCTCTGCTGTTTGGCTGTTTTCTCTCTGAAAGTAGCTTAATGACAGCTTTCTTTTTATCAAAGGGACAGAAGGGAATCAGACTCATGAGGGGAAGCACAGACACTCAGGTGAGGGTTTTACCCAAACCTCACCTTTTTTGTGCAACACCTGCTTTATGTTTCCTCTTTCTCAGCTCAGCCATACTGCTGAGGTGGCTTAAGCACAGGAAGAGACACTTCTACTCAGCAGCCACCTAGACAGAAGCTACCCCACTTTCATTCCCAATTCAGAGCCAAGGAGGCGAGATTTATCCAGCCTTCAAATTCTTTTAACTGAGACTGGGAGAAGTACAACTGTGCCTAGAAATACTAGCAGCAGGTGCTTCCCAATCCTTTGCAGCAAGCCTTGAGAAAATTCTCCTGTTTCCTGCTGCATGAGTAAGGTGATAGGTAGGCACCCACAAGCAAAGTATTCACATACTGCTACACTGAACAGAGGATGTCCCTCAGAACAAAGAACCATGTAGGAATACAAATCTGTATGTTCCTTCATTAATTATGTCACCTAGTGAGTGAGCTGATGAGATTAAATACAGAGAAAATATTCATCACACTTTCCCTGTTAGCATGAGGTAATGCTTGCCTTCTTTCGTGTGGCCCTTCAGAGTGAGAGGTGGGAAGAGACAACTCCGTGGTGTCATGGGATCACCTGCGAGCTGGAACGATACTGGGCTGAGGGAGTGGTTGTGGATAGTCACTGGGAACTTGTGATGGTAAATATTTAGCCTAGCACACTCCTGCAGTGTCTGCAAAATCCCGAGGCTGTGGAGATAACTGTCTGCTGTGGAGATTACCTTGAATTTAGCTAAAATCACATGGGAGAGATGCAGTAAGATGGACAGGGAGGATACAGATGTCACCAGGCCCTCTTGACTGAAGCAAAATTGCTGAGGGCTTTGGAGAGCAGAAAGATGCTGAAAACACTGGGCTGAAGAGTGCAGTGGATTCAAGGGTGATACCAGTGTGTGGTAATAAAGGAAAGTACCAGGGCATGATATTGGTGTTGATGGTGCTGGGGCGATACTGGGGAGAAGAGTGGGGAAGAAAGACAGGCAGTTCCCAGGGAGATGGGACTGCAGACATTTGAAACCTGGTGTAAACCACATGGCTGCTGATGTTCTCTCTCTTACAGCGTAGCAGTGATCCAGAAATTATATCTGGGTCAGACAAAATGGGTGAAAAGAACATGCTGTCATCAACATGAAAACCCTTGCACTCATGTTGATGCTGTCACAGGAGGAAGACTGGACCAAGTCTGCTGCTCCTTCCAAGCAAAGAAGGTTCCAAATTCAGGATGGAATGTGGATGACCAGTCTGCAGCCAGAATTTAGCTGAAATATGCTTTCACATCTACTTTAGTGTCCCAGTTACACATCCTCTGAAGCACATAGCCTAAGGTATTTGTCCTCCAGTGCCTTAGAAGTGTGATTAATATTTACTAGTATCTCTTGGCAGGTCTTTGTAGGTTAGTAGGTAGATTGGTAGGTTATTTTGTAGATTAGTAGGTAGACATTACTTATTACTATATAATTATGTGGGTTAATAATAATGCATAATTATGGTTACTTATTGAAAACCAGACTAATATTTTCTAATTGCTTAATGGAACAGAAACTATGTCAGGCATATTTCATAAGATGATGGCAAACTCCAATACCTGAAGTCATAAAAAAAATGCTTATGTATGAGCCGGTTATCAGAACAATGTTTGAAAAAAATACAGAGCCTACTCTCAAACAGGTTATGGATCATGGAAAAATAAAATTTCTGAATCCAACACCCATTGACATTCTGTGAGTAAATTATGCATGAATTATCCACCTGGTCCTGGCTGGCAGGATGGATTTGGTCATGGCTTTGCCATTCCTACTGTTTGTGCTTTGCCTTCTGCTGCTGGGAATTTCAGCTGGCTTTATGGCATGTTCTGAGATTTTCATCTTCATGCAGCAGCTTGAGGTTTGATTTCCACTGATGGAGTTACAGGGGTGAGGGGCAGAGGGATTTCTCGAGCAAGAATTCTAGCTGGGTGAGCAGAGTCAAACTCATATCTGTCAGTGCCTTTCTGCTCTGCACAACTGTGCGCTGCTCCTGCAGAACAAAAAATGCTTCCAAATGTTTCTGTAGTTATTTATTTCTCTTGTGTCTTCCTCAAGCTGGAAGATTCATAGCTAAACAGAAAATCTCCTTGTATGTGAGCTAAAGAGGGTGAAATATGATCATCAAATGTATGAAGACAACCAAGATCCTTTGTAACTGAGACCTGTTTTTCTCCTATATGACATCTAAAAGAATGTACTTCCTTTATATTTTCTTTAATTTTTTGGCTTTTGACTGGACTGTTTAGCACCTTACAGTGTATACAGTAGTTGTTACATTTTGTCCTTAAACTTTCTCTATGCTTTTATCACTGTATTCTACACTCAACAATTGTCAGCAAAACGAGTGAGATAAGAAGAAATTGATTTGAAAAAAAAAAAAGGAGATACGGTATTTATGAAATACGGAAGAATATCAGGCAGATCTAGTAATAAAAAAACTTGCCTAAGAATCACTTTCTGAATATTCACAGCCTCTTGGATGAGGGTCATTGAAGCAATTTTAGCTGTCACATTTCACACTAGAGCATTACAATGGAGCTGAATTCCCCACTTGTGCCTGAATTATGAAACAATAGAATTACATTCTACGAGGATTATTTGTATGCAGCATCTGTGTTACTAAAATTCTTATTTGCTAAGAGCTTTTAATGTTTTCTAATTAATCTTTGTCTTCTGTGTTTGTAAGACTTGTTACAATCCAAGCCATTCAAATCACTTTGCAAAGCTTGAGAGCAGTGAAGAGCATCAAATTAATTTCATCTTTTATTCTTGTTCCTATGACATTAGTATGATGTCATAATCTAATGACAAGTCCCCCAAATATGAGTCTTGTTCTTTATCCACAGCAACAAAAAATTAACTCTAGTGCTACCTTATGTACATTGTATTTAGGGTATAAATAGCCCTGCTGCTCTTATTACATAAACCATGTTCAGTGTTAAACTCTAAAATCCTTGCTAGAGAAGAAAAGTAAATCAAATGTCTGGATAAGAACCTGATTCAAAATTTTTGGAAGACCATAGATACCTTTCAGGGATTACAGATGGTTCAGCACTCAGAGTCCTGTCAGAGAAATGTGGTAGACTAACTGATATTTGTATGTGCCACCAATTGAATAGATCAGATCCAGAGAAATCATTAATTTTTTTTTTTTTTTAGTCTTAAAATGACATTAATCATCCATTGATTTTTGTTCTCTTTGTGTTATACCAAAGCAAATCATGCTGAGGAAGCCCATACACATAATTATTATCTTCTACAACAAATTTAATTAAATTAATTGATTAATTTAATATTAATTTGTTAATATTTTTAATCCATTGTAATCAGGTAGTCTCCCAATTCCTTGGGGAGGTTCTTGTCTTGTTGTGGAACATGGAATCATGAACATCTCCTTTTTGCTGGGAAAAAAGTATCCTTGCACAAAGAAGCCAAGCTGAGCAGACTAACATTAAAAGTGAGGGTTAATTGATGAAATGAAGGTTATAGAAGCCTTTTAGAATATTTCAGAACTGCTTACTACCTGAATACCTAATACAAAAGCCAGCTTGTTGGAACAATATATCTAACTTGCATCTCTGACATAAAACCACACAAAAAAGACAAAGTAAAATATTCCAAATATCATCATAACTTAGTGTAATCTGCAGAAACAGGGATGTTCTGTGGTCTTGTGGGCCTTGACTGCAGTATAATTGAAATCTGATTACTCTGAAATAGGACACTGCAGCCTATTTGATAGTATTAATTAAATGAAAACCTCTGGTGTAAAGGGGCAATTTTGAGATCTTTCAACACGTCTGAGAAGCTCAATAATCACCACTTCAACACATTCTGGAGAGTTTAATTGTGCTGGTGGGACACAGATACACTTTTGATATATTTCTCTCTTCAGAGGGCTCTGATGTCAGACTAGCCTGCACACAGACCCAGAGTTTGTGACTTGTCCATCCTGTCCAGAATATGCAAACACAGAGCTCAGGAATCAAGCCCTCAGTGCTGGCTCCTATGGAGCTTGTGTGCACTTTTTGACAACAAGTATAATATACAATATTTCTCAATATATAAGTTGAAATTACGAATATCTTCAACACAGCAAAGTGCATATGGGCTCGTGGCAAAGGTACAGAAGAAGCCCATTATTTGGATATGATTAAAAAATAAAACCCCAAATGTCCTAAATGCTTGACCTGGATGGAAGCTCCAATGCACAAAGAGTGACTATGCACCACTTCAGCAATGCAGCCATGCAAAAGACATCTGTGGTAATAGTTAGCAGAAAATATTGATATATTGATCATGGCATAATGACCTGGAGAATGGAAAAGTTATTAGCCAGGCTGACCTGAAAGGAGATAAATGGATAAGTCTGCCTTGATACTTCAGCTTGGAATAGGAGTGTTCTTAAAGGGGAGCTTCCAGTTCTGTCCACTTCCCATTCTGTGTCAAACTGGATTCCCTCAGATTAAACCAGGATGCTCAGAATGCACAGTGCACTCCAGTTACTGATGGGGCTGAGCCCACAGGCCCAGCCTGTAATCATACAGAATCAAACACAAGTGTGGTGAAGACTCAGCACCATTATCACTGGCATAGCCCCAGCAAGGAAAGGCTTTTGAGGCTCTTAGGGCTTAGTGGAGTTCCCTGCTAGCACTAAAATATTCCCACTGGTTTGGACCATGAGTGCTGGGCTCAGACCTTGCCCTGAATTTTACATTGAACAGTCACTTCCACTCCTACTTACAAAATGCCAAACATGGACTTGGCTTTCAAAAGCAAAAGAATGGGAAGCCAGACCAGAAAATACATTACTTAATTGACTTATTTAAGTGAGGTGGAACTAACACCATTAGGAATGGTTTAGCTCCAGGCAGTGGGGACTAAACATTCTAACCACTCCAGGTCTGTGACTGTGGACAGGATTCTTTTGCTATCTTTTTTCCCTTTTTTTTTTTTTTTTGGTCTCATCTTTTAGAGTAGAGTGTTTCCAAATCTTTTAACATAGTCAGCTGATTTTTCAATGACTTTGTTGCTCTGATTTTCCAATTGGGCTTCACAACTACTTTTAATCAATCAGATTAATTAGAAAAATTAATGAACCTGAATTGCAATAACATTTAACCAAGCTCCATGAGTACAGTGCTCCCGGTCCTAAATGACTGTCTCATGCAAAGATCACAGTCCACTGAATATCATTTTATTATCAACTATAGACAGCAGAAGTTTGTTAGCTGTACTAATCAAGCACACCAAGCACATATCAAAATCTCTTTTTAATGAACAAAACAAAAGGGTCTCTTGGCTGGACTCAGTCTGTAACTATCACATAGATTGAAGCATTAAATTTCAAAATATAGAGATGGGTCCAATTTAAATGTTCCATGCTATCACGCAAGAGACATCCAATTGCTCTCTTTTTGAAAATGTTAAATTAATATCTTTTCAAGTTTTAGAAGTATTGGGGAATATGACTCATAGAAATTTGAATTCAAAGTAGAATATGTGGAATACACAGAGTAGTTTAAATTCGTATATTATATGCACTGGTGTATTTATAGATGTGGGGAGGAAGAAACTGGAATTCCCTCTCTGGCAGATGAACTGCACCATGATGAGAAAAATCATATCTGCAGTCTTGGAGATTTTTTGATGCATATAAATACCTTTAGAATAACCATTTGATTAAAATCTTTTGAAGTCTGTCTGGGATAGTCAGAAGTATTGTTACATTATTTATGGATTGCAGAAAAGAATTCAGTGTGGGCATAACCAAATGCCCGGCCAGAGCTGCTCCTGGGCTCACATTCCTGCACTCCTGTGCAATAGCTTCATTTGAAGGCCACAGTTTCCATAACAATGGCACTTGGAGAAGCCTAATTTACACATTGCCACTGTGACACGTTGTGTTATTCCTTGGAACACCAGGGTGCATTGCTCATGTCACATTACATTTGTGACACAATTAAAGTCACTGGCTGAGTCTGACACAGTTTTATATGATTGTCACACAGTAGATTGTGTACTGAATGATCTAAAAAAGAATAAGGAAAAATAAATAGTCCCAAAGCTGGCCTGGGAGTGAAATAGGTGTTAAGGTCAACTTTGTAAATATGATATATATATGTATATTGTCTATATATCAACATATTAAAAAAACCCGAAACCCAAAACATATCTGAGCATACAGCTTGTTACAAACAGGTTTTTTTTAAGTCTTTCCCATTTTCCTGTGGTACCCTCACAGTTCATTGTCATTGGAGCCCCCCAAAAACACAAATTAACAAACAGCCAAGTGTAATCTGGCACAATAAAGTGAATTACCATTAAATATTAGACAAAACTGCCAATCCCATGTCTGCTGTTCATGGCATTTGAAGTCATACTGGCCACACTATGCTATTTTCACACAGTCAAATTTAAAATTTCTACTGTACAGTAGTGTATTTTAGAGGACAGCTCCCTATGCAGTTAACATTCCCCAAGGAATGAATCAAAACATCTCTGCAGAAGCACATTCTAACCAATTATTGCCCAGGGAAGTAAAGGTCCATATTTTAGGCACTTTCATTATATTCCTCAAAAACCTGGTATGAACATCATCAACATTAGAAATGATCTATTAAGAAAATTTCTTCTCATTTAGAATGATTTTTTTATGTCATATTCTGAGGTGCAAAAAAATGTTACCAAACATTAATGTAAAGTTCTCTGAGGCAGTATTATGCCAAGTTCAAATAAAATAAGGATTTTAGGAATAGTGCCTAATTAACAATTACTAATACCTAATTAATTATTATGACAGTGGCAAGGATAGCTTTGATCCAGCCAGAGAGCTGAACAGCTCCTTTGACATAACCCAGAGACCATTACAGTGCTTTAGGGAACATGTGATTTAGATGGAGAAGTTGTTGTCTGGCATAAAACAAACTTCAGAAATTTAATCCTTGCTCAGCTGAAACTGTTCAAAATTTGACATTGATGTTAGTGCAATAAAAATTTTACTTCTAATGCATATGTGACAAAGGAATATCTTTTTCCTTTGTGTAAAAAAGAAACTAAAGCAGAGATTTTGCCAGTTTTTACTTTACAGATATTTTTCATACCATTTCTATCACACTGTAGTTAACTGAAAGAATATACACATTTTCATAGGGGACAAGCTAAAAAGGACACAGTCACTGAGATTTTTTTAGCATTATTAGGACTACCTAGAATACTTTTGTTGCTGCTTCTGTAATACAGAGATTAATACATAAAGATATTATGCTACTGCTTGGTCTTAATAGTACCAATAGTTAATTTTTGATAGTGAGAAAGTCCAATTTAAGAATGCTGGCTGATAAAAATATTTAATTCATAATGAATAATTGATCCCTTTGGACTTCAACATGAAACATTTAATTTATGCATTTTAAACTAGTGAAGAATAAAATTCTTCAAGGTAAATATAATCAAAGATTGTTGATAGAAAGTTGAAGATTTGAACAGTAAGTTTCATGATACTGATGCTGAACCAAACTTGAAATGGTATGTTTCCTTTTCTGTGTGAAAACTGCATTTTATCTCCATTTATTTCTGCTGAAATAGATACCACTGGGTGCTTTGTGAGAATTTAGTCTTCATATATTTTATGGTATTGGTATTGTTAGGACTGATCAGAAAAAGATCCATCCTAAAAGTTTAATATAAAGTTGTTCTATAAATAGGAGTAGTGATTTGTGAATACCCAGATAGTTCTTGTGCCCTGTGTACCTTGAAGCTGTCCCAGGCACAAGCCTGGCTGCTTGCAAAGCTGAGCTTTGGTTTCCCTCCCCTGAGCCCAGCCTGGCCATCCCTGAGCTCCTGCTAAGCCAGGCCAGTTCCATGCTCACAGCAGTCTCACACAGATGGGCCAGTTGGAAGCAATAAATCTCTACTCAGGGAAAAAGTATTGGAAGGAATTCAAGTATTGGAGGCAATAGATCTTCTTGCACTCAAGCTGTACTTGAGCTAATAACTATGGACAGAGCTTAGTAGATTGGAGAGGGTGGCTGGAGAAAGGCAATCTGCTTCAGGAAAAAATATGGATGGTCCTTGCATGGATGCAAGAGCGTGTGAGGCCTCTGCATTACATTCCCCAGCACTGCCTGCTGCAGATGACACTACACAAAACCCCCTGCACCTGCACACTTGGTATTCAGCCACTAACATCAGCACTCAAATTTAGCTCCACGGGGAAATCATGGGTGATGCAGGAATCTTATGAGACTTACTGAGTTTGGTGAAAGTTTATCAACTGTAGCCAGTTTTGCAATGCCTCCATTTTTAGATATAACACCTGCCAAGTAATCCCAAACCATAAAACTCGAGTTGTATAACAGAGATTAAGCAATATGGAAAATAAGGTAAGAACTCAGCTCATGTCTTGTCAGTATTAAAGTTGGAGGTAGCAGGTTGTAGGATCAGCTATTTGGCCTCTCCCTTTTGTAAAGTAGCAAAATATGCTGTCACATTAGAAATGATGAACCAGCAGATTATAACTGATTAAAGAGTAAACAAAATTAATCATATTTTTTATTAAAACAATGAGTTTCCAACACAGGCCTTTGTTTTTAAAAGGATCTGAATCAATGTTATTCTTTAGAATGAGTTTCAAAGAGCAAATGCTCTTACTATTCTTTCTGCAATGAATAAATACATTTTGTTTGCAGGACCAGAATGAAATATCTCATTCCTAGAATGTAATAGAACTTGTGCAGGGACCGACTTTTACCAAGTTGAGTTATTTTAATATGTATGCAAATCCCTAAATCCACTGTGCTTTCTAGCCTTATAAAAGGAGATAGACTTTACAGATATTTCAACCAATTAGTGCAGATACAGGTCAAATATGTGAACCTGCAAGACAGATGTAGGAAAAATCAGGATTACATGTACTGTAAGGCTTATCCAAGTTAATGGCTTTGTCAGAGGGAGAGCGAGTTGAAGACTGGGTTAGACATAAAACAGATCAACTCTATTAATCTAATTTAAAGGTTTTCAGAGGAAATAGAGGAACGCTGATGGATTTGTTAGTAGGATACCAAATCTAAATCCCTTCCAATCCACCCCTGTTATCTTAGGCTCAGTCTTTAAAAATTATTCAGCTGACTTTGGGTAAATTTGATCATTTTGTCTTATCTTCAAAATATCTATATTTTTACAAAATTCCTGAAGGCTGCTTCCATAAATAGACAAACTGATGATGTTCCCTACAGGGAATATTCACTGATCTATTGTTAAAAGGCTTTTTTTATGAAACGATATAAATTGCCATTTCTCCAGGAGCTGAGAATTCATAGGCTTGATAAGGAAAGGAGACAAAACAACTTTGCAAAGCTGTGTAGTGTGAAAAAGGAAAGTGCTTCCCCTCCTGTTATCCCACAAAATTACCTTATACAAAGTATTTTAGCATCCTCACCTGCTAGCTAGGAATAAGGGCAGTACAGATACATTCCAGAATGAGATCCTTGGTTGCTTGGGTTTACTGAAGGGTGAAGGATGAAGTACTGTTACTGCTACAATGGTTGGTTCCTTTCCAAATGTGTATTTTTATGTAGAGGCGGTGAAGGCAATCAGCCCATGTCCCTTGCAGTTTTCAGTGGTGATTTACTGGGGTTTCCTCCAGGGTAATACTTTCTTTTCTTTGCTTGTTTCAGGGACTCATAGGCTATTTTCAGGCCAGTCTAAATAAAGCAGCCATCCTCCCTTTGGTGAAGACTGAAGCAAAGATGTGTTTGAGAATTCAAACAGGTCAGAGCAGGAGGCTGGGAGCTCCTGTCTGGTGTTTGGGCACAGACTCAGAAGCCCAAAGCCAACAGTGGCCGTGCTCTGCCCCTGCCACACCAAAGTCTGTATTTAGGTCTGCCCTGAAATGCCCTCTCCAGCCCAGCCACTTCAGCCTGGAGGTAGCTGGGTTTAACTCAGGCCAGCTTCTTCACATATTAAGGTCTCATTAAACTGTAAATGATATAAGCAATGTTTCCTGGTTCCATGTTTTAAGGAATAGTTTTCTAAGCAAAATTAATACCTCCATTTGCAAGGCATGAGGTCAACTGATATGGTACAAACGACTGTGCTTTCAAGAGCACTTTAGTTCCATTAAGTGAGATACAGTAATAGACTGGGAAAAGCTTATGAATGATTTTCCAGTTGCATTCCTCTCACTGTCACATTTTCTCTGCCAAACCTGTGATTCTCAGAAGAGGTCTTTACTGACAAGAATCAAGTCCCACTGCAAATGACAACTGCATTTTCTCGATTTCATTAGTGTCTCCAGCCAGCCAGCAAAACTGGCCACTTTGTACTTTGTCATAGTCTTGGAAACTAATTTAATACTGCCCTGTGAAATGACCCCTTACTAGAATGTACTGTATAACTGGCATGGCACGTGGATTTTCCATCCCAGATATGGCAGAGATCATATAATCATAGAGGAAATAGTGAGAGTAATGTCATGTCAGTCATGGAGGAGGTTATTTTAACTCGCCAAAAATGCAATAGAGGAGCATTTTCTCTCTCCTTGGACATAAAATAGTCATTGGTTTAAAAAGAAATCAATTATGCACACCCACTGTTCATCAGTTGTCACCTCATCACAGGGTGAAAATTAGTTTTAGCAGTTCACTCCAACTGGGTGGAGGGCAGGCTGCAAGGATTTGGAAACGCCAGGGAAAGTAAAACAGATAAAGGCATTAAAAGGCAAGATATAGGGCCACAATCTCACTTCAGCTTAGGAAAAGTGCTGCCGTTTGGGGGAGACATGTTTGCAGTGGTTGTAAATGACAAAGTGGGACAGGAAACAGATGCTTGATTCATCCCTACATTTCCAGAGAAATCCTGAAGCTAGCTTGAAAGTTTTTTTAAATTTAGTTTTGTTTTCTTGAGTACAGTGTTGCAATGCAACATTCATCTAAAATGTTATACTATTATATCACTGATACAAGAAGATAACAGGAGGATTTAACTGGAATTCTTAGACTGAAAAAAACTATAATTAGGCAGTAGTGTGAATATTTAAAAAACTATAAGGTTTGGCATGTATGTGAAAATGCAGATTTGCTAGAGATCAATTATCTGAATATCTCATGATACTGACAGTGTCATCAATAATATATATATATTGTTCAATATTATTATATAAAATAGAAAATACAAAATATACTATTACTTAACTTTCTGGACAAGTTTTCAATAGAATCCTGAAAACCTATGAATCAAGCATCTATCTTTGTCTTGCTTTCTTTCTTTTTAATTTTTTATTATGGAGGCAGAGAGGAAATATTCCATGACTATTAACTATTCTCCTGGTGGAAAGGAAAAGCCTAATGTCAGAGTCACTGTGTTGTGTACAAAAGCTGACTGTATATAGCTAAGGTCCCATAATAATAATTCTGTATTGTTCCCAAATAAATCTTAGACTAAAATATCAATATATCTTTTCAGAGGTTGTGGAATCACTGGGGGTTTGTACTCTGTAAAGGACAACTGATCAAGTTATTCCAGCCAAAGGGAGAACTGCACTTTTCCAGTCACTGCTATTTTGTGGATGCTCCAACAGGTGTTACCTTGCTGTAAAGATGTGCATTTTATTAAGTAAGCATTTGACACAGGATGTGTTGTACTTTCTAAAAGGTCAAAGTGGTGAAGACACCGGCCTCAGTAAAATGCCAGTCATAATTTCTCTGAAAGCTTTGCTGATACACACGTGTGTGAGTACATTAGCACTGAAGGAGAGAAAGATGCTAAGTGGAATCAAATCTCAAAATGTTCAAAGTTTTAAGAAGCAGATGTGTATATCTAATGATATAATTTGTACTAGAAAAGAGAATGAGGTAGGTAATAATAATAATTTCCTCTCCACTTGAAAATGAGAAGATCTTAATGATGGTGAAATAAGTGCTAACTGATGAGGCTAAGATTATAAGTATTTTGATAGATTAATAATAGAAACTTAAAACCACTTTAGAATGTTTACCATTAATATAGATAACAGCAAGGCAATAATAGCAACTATTTAGCAATTCTTTCCTATATGCATGTAAAGGAGTATTGATCTCTGTCCAGGTATTACATGTGATTTTGCATTAGCTTCTTTGATCCTGTGTTTCATTGCAGGAAATTTTAACTCCTGGACACTGGGGTATTGGAAACTACTGATACTTAACAGGGGAAGGGAGGGGGGAAAAGGGAAGCACAATATATTTTTCTGTGAGCTTTGGAAAGCAGAAAATTTTGACTGTAGACTATAGAGCAAAGATATAATTGCAGCTGAAAAAAAAAAAAAAGGCCTGACATCGTTCAACGTATTCTATTCTATTCAAATACAGTTACAAGGCTGATGTCATTCAATAGAGTTTGATTCTCGCTGAAAGCCAGGAAACCCACACTTCTAAATCACCCAAGTGCTGGTGAATGCCTCCACTCCTGTGATTCCTGATTTCCCAGTGATCTGCCTGAGGCTTCAAAAGAACTTCTTTAACTTTCTGAGCAGAGGGCGAGTCGGGCCTCTCTCTGAGGAGAGGTGAACTCCTTTTGGAGGAGATGAGAGTGCTGCGCTGGCAAGCGCTGCAGAAGGGAGCGATCCCACCCCACCCACCTTTGTGCCCGGCGGGCAGAGTCGGGAGCAGCCGTGCAGGGAACCAGCAGCAAGTTCTGGCACACACAGAGCTGGCATTTCAGGCTTACCACACTGCCTTGGAATTTGGTAAAGCAGAGACTTTTACTGACTGAACGAGATCCTGGAAACCACTCACGCTCACAGTATGCGGGAATCCAAACTGTGTGAAACCTGACAAGTAAAAATTCACCTTGCTGATTCCGCAAAAAGGAAGGACTTCTATGTAGGAATAAAGGAGACTGTTGGACACAAGCCTTGAGACTGTCTGAGAAGTGTTAGAAATATCTACCTGATGAATTTCTGTAAAGAGCTGCATTACCACCAAATCAGTTCTCTCTTGCACTTCTATAGGAGCAGATGCTGGGGAAGACAACACCTGAAAGGCATAAAGAGAGCTGGAATGAGACTTGCCAAAGGTTCATAAAGGTTGAGATCATTTACATAAAAGCAACCTTTTTTGACACACCCACGAAGCACTCAAAATCTTTCTATTTGTCCAGGTCTGATCATCTCTGTTGTTAGAAGAAAACAGCTGAGATGATGCAGAACATACACACCAGTGATTTATGTGAGCAAGGGGGTCACTGAAAGCAAGACATTTGGGGGTTATTTTGTTTTGCTAAAAGCTCAAATGGGCTCAGAAAAATATTTCATTTTATGGATATATATTACAGATGCTTAATAAGGCTATAGATTAAAGAGAATCTTGCAAACAATACAGGCATATGGGCATATTCTTCTTTTGTGCTATTTTTGCCAAGAAAATATCAACTCAGACATTGATTAAAGCCTAGACATCCTTACTTTCTTCCTGGGAAAGCCCCTTCTGACACTGGTGGCTATTGCCTTTCAAGTCTCAAGACTTAAACATTATTATGTGTGCTGTGCTTTAAAGAACTCCTTAAAACCAAGTACACATATTTGAGCCTTTAAAAAAAGGTTATTCTAAAAGTATAAATAAAATAATGATTGCTAGACTATACTAAATTTTTTCATGGCATTTGCTATACCTTGTGCAGTTTAGTTAACCTTTCCTTTATTCTGAGAAAAGCTTTTGTTTGGATTTAGCATCATTTAACTAGCCTTTACTAATAATTCTGTATTACAAGCATTTTTCCCTTTTTTTTTAATCCACAGAGAACGCAAAAGTAAATGTTATCAGAGTCAGAATATGTGGTGAGTAGTCTAGGATACTACAAAGCCCAGGAAATATGCAGTTTACTTCTTCCAGACTCTTTCTTCCTTTAACTCTGGGTTGGGGAGAATAATTTTTTGCCTTCCCTAATCCACACTAATTCTGCTGGGGACTGAACCTTCTTATGGACACCCTGTAGTGCAGGGTGATGTTTGCTCTTTAGCTGCTCTTTGCTCCTTAAGACCGCTGGCAATTTGGTAGTTTTTTGTTTCTTTTCTTTTCTTAAAGCTTTCATAAATTTTCAAATCAGTTTTGACAAGAGTAAGAATGTGGTGTGCACCAGGTGTTTCTGTGATATCTTGATCACAATCCCCTTTTACAATTACGTGTCCTTCAAGACTGGACAGAATTTCAGCAGTGTTCTGGAACTGTGAGGAGTTTCCCTGTAAAGCAGAATTAATGCTTTGAGTTCTTCATCACATTTATGAAAATTTAGCTTTAATTTAAATTTAAATTTAGCTTTTATTTAAATTTAGCTTTACCACACTTTCATATGAGTAGCTGGAACTCAAATAGGAATTTACTGTAACTTCAGAGTGTGGTGATCTGAGCTCTTTACACAGTGCTCAGATACACAGCAAAAAAAAAAAAAAATCTGGGAGAGAAGAAATATTCATTCCAAGGCTTCATTATAAATATTGAACAAATATGGAAAAGAAAAATAATTGATTTAAGAGGTGAAATGAACATTTCTTTTCTCACACAACAGACTTAGAATTGTCAAAAGAATGGCACTGAGGCCTTGAATTCATGTTCTCACAGCAGAGGGTAGACAATTATTGGAGTTTGGAATATAGTCAGACTTAGGAAGGGTGGAAACCAGGTCAGAAGTGTCATAATTCAGAGGTCTGGATATGGGTCAGCTGTCTAATTGCTGCCAGACTGGGTCTCCATGTCCCAGCCAGCCTTTCCCCACTGTGGAGCAGCCACTCATCCTCACTGACCCTGCACGAGCTGCCCTGTGCATCACCTCTGCAAAGCAGGCTCTGCACAAGCACTTTAGAGCTCTGTATTTCAGGAAGAGAGGCTTCTCTCTCCTGCCTACACCCTGCTGTCACCTAGAGCTCGGGAACATCTGCTTATCTCCTCAAGGCCTGACTCAGCAGGCCTAGTGTGTCTCAATACGCTGAAATTCCGAACACAGAAAGCACAGAAGTCAGCAGAGTTTCATTCTAAAATGCTAACTGAGGAATTACAAGTACACTTCTATGGCATAACCAGCCAGCAAAGTGGTGGATATGTATATGAGCCTCTTGCAGGCCTCCCAGAGCTCAGCCCAGGGTTTCCATTGCTCAAGAGAGTGTCCCAGCCTGTAGTTTAAGGACAGCTCAGGGACCTAGGGATTTGTGGCCTGCCTTTTGGTAGCAGAAAAGGAGTCTGTTTGTGTTAAACTTGAAGAACAATTCTGCAAGGACCAGACTCTAGTCTTTCCGTGGAGATGGAATTCAGGCTGTGATAACATCTGGCCTTTACCTCACCCCACTGCCAGGTGAAGATCACGGGCACAGGTTTATCCTGAGTGACCTGAGTGATGAGGCACAGTTTGTGCTCCTGTAACTATGGCGCTGTCAAGGCCTGAGCTGGTATCTCTGCAATGTTTTGATGCACCTGTTGAGGCTGGCACAGCCTGCTGCACTGGGCTCTAATTAGCCTCAATGAGAAGCTAATTTGATGATAATTATCAAAGCATTGTCTTGTCAACTCTGAGAGCAGGACACATGGCTTCCACATGAGCTTCCAAATCTGATCATCCCCTACCTACCTGGGGGCCTTGCTTTAACAGTGTACCAGGAAATGAAGTAAAGTAGTTAATAGTGCATAAATGGTATATTCAGCTCCTTAAAAATGCTCAGATCTGTCTTCAGGAGAGTCCGTATGATTTCATTTCCAAAGTTGTAATCTCTACTGCCTGTGAGTGCCTCAAGGTGCCTCAAGGTGAAGGTGGCATTTAAATTTTACTGTGAATATGCCTTTCTCCCTGAGGCCTAATGTGTCTACCAAAATCTGTGGGTGCAGAACCAGAACTGAAAACCAAACCCCAACAAGATGATTCTCAGATCCCAAACAATCTGCAGAGCCACAGATTGGATACAGACCTGAGTAACACAAAGGTCTCATAGGTGGCCCAGCTGCAAGCCAGAGGCTGATGGAGATATTCAGAGAGGTCCTGTCCCACCTAAATTATAATTCTAAATAGGTTTGCCATGGGATCCCTGAGAAATGGCAAATATTTACTTGTCAGAAACAATTTCAGATTTACTTTTCAAAGTTGCACTTCAAAAATATGCTGCCCTTTCCCTAAGTATAATTTCCCTATATCAGCAGATCATTGGGCAACTGAAATAATAATCTTCTACTTTCAATTAAATTCTAACCTTTTCAGTGCTCTTTTCTGGAATACAACTCAGACACAAACTGAAATGCAAACAAAATATGGGGAAACACCATTCAGTGGTGGCACAGAATAGCAATATACTGAACCTCCCAATCCTCCCCCTCCTCCTCCAGAGCACTGTTAAAAGATCAAGGCATAGAACCACTACAAAACAAATAAGCACTACAGACTTTGCAGTAGGTGGGACCATCTGGACCCAGATAATGTCACCCTAAACAATCTGCCATCCAGCTGCAAGTGGGAAGGAGATAGAAGTCTTTTGTGACTCAGAGCTAGAAGGCTGAGATGACAGTGTGGCTTGACTCCCTGATCCCAGTGCAAAAAATAATTCCTATTTATTATTTTATTATTCCAGCTAATGCCAGTGGAGATGGCCAAGCACCTTCTCTGCTTACATTGTCTGAATTGTGCCATGTAATTGAAAAATGCCAGCTGAACTAATAGTTGTGTGCTGGCTTTCTCTGCTCTATGTCTGCAGACCAAGCAGACCCCAGTCCAGCATTTTCCTTGGCTTTCATGTAGACCACTGGAATGCTCAGCAAGCATACAATGTTCTGTGCCTCCTGATTTCTTCTAGAGACAGGACATGGATGGACCTGTTTGTGCCTGTGAAAATCCCTCTCTTCTTCTGGCAGAATTAAACTCATCACCCTGAATAAACCTGAGACTGAGTTGTAAATGTATGGAGAAGCAAAGCAGAACAATTCTCAGCACCCACCATGGGTAGGATCCAGTCCCATACAGCTGCTAGTATCTTCTGATTTTCCATTCTTAAAATACTCTTTTAAAGTGCTGCAGTCAGAAGGGCTTCTGTGAAGGGCAGATAAAGTCACTGTTGAAACATTTAAGCAGGAAGCCACAGGAGCATTACCAGGACCGAGGCTTGCTCACACCCTGGAGTTTTAAGAGCAATTTTGAAAATGTTCTGAGCAACATTAGGAAATAACACTTAACTTTCTGTGCAAGAACTGTCTTGTTGGTGTCATTAAGTTTTAGCACACATAAATTATTACCAATTAGGGACTAAAGCTGCTTAAAACCCCCCAGAATCCTGACTGACTAGTGGGAAGGCAGGCAATTCATTTGCAGCAACAATAGAAATACTGTAGGATTTATGTGGTACCTTGCTGCACTAGTCTTTCAATTGTGTGATTCATAGTCAGAATTAGAAATCATTAAAGAACACAGAAAGACAGAGAACAATGCCAGATATTCATCTGCTGTCAACTGATGTCAATGCACTGTGCTTCCTGCTATGAAGTAGTGCTACATGAAGAGAGGAATGTTTGCAGCAGACCTACAAAATCAATGTACTGTGTGAACCTGGACTGTTTCAGGTTGCAGGTCATTTGTTTCTCAGATTCTGTGTGGGTGGTTTTGGGCACAAATTAGAGATTCCAAGGCTTACTGGTATAAAGTATTCTGAAAGGAATGGGGAAGCATTAATGCCTTTGCAAGATCTTCCTGGTTGTTGTTTAGATTATACTGCTTTGATAAAAAATACTTAGGCTATAATAGGGAAAGCAATTCCAAAAGTATTATAATAAAAAGATAGTACTTTTACCCTGAGAGAAATGGTGATATTAGGTGAAGACGGGAGGTAAAAACAGCAGGTGTCAAATCTATTGCAAACAAAGAAGATAAAACAGTAAATGAAAGAATTGAAATAACAGCTTCATTATATTCAGATTGCAAGGATGAAAATTTCTTTTCCCTGTACAGTCTTAAGAAAAGGTCCAGTCTAATAATCTTTTGACCTAAGCACCAAAGCATATTTCACTGCTTCCACCTTCTCCTTTGACTTTGTCCAGCCCAACAGCTGGTGAAAATGTACACAATTACCTACTTAGTTATCTGCTAAGACATTGGATCCAGTCACTAAGTTTTGGCCACATTCACAGTTAGAAAGTTACAGATGCCTCTGTGCCTCGGCTGCTGCACTCCATTTGTGTGCTGGGCACACAGAGGGTACAAATAAGAAAAATACAAGTTGTACATTGAAATAAAAGAGAGAGATCACAGCACAGTTGTGTGCATGTCCTGTCTTTATACTACCCACTTCCTCTTTGCATTCAGGGGAGTATATTCCCCTGGATTCTTAATTTAAGATGATAAATATATAATTGGGCAAGCTTTTGTTTTGACTGCAACTTGTTGTTTTTTTTTCTACAGTGTCCCCTGCAATTATAAAATCATAATTATTTTTACTTTAATGATATGCTAATTTAATAAATAAAAGGTAAAGAGAAAAATCCTGTTTCATTCTAGACTAGTTAGAACTTGCACTATGTATCCCTGCAAGGATGTTCCCTCTGTTTCATTGCATACATTGCAGGCAATAGAAGATGCAGTAGCTCTATTTTCAATTCTCCTGTTGTCACTGGGAAAGAAACTATCTCCAGGTTCCTCTGGCAGGTGCACTAATTCCAGGGTTACAGAGCCACACTGGAAATCTTTTCCCTTGCCTTTTTTCCCTGAGAATACTAATGGCTTCAGATGAAGGAGTAGACACAGGCTGTTCAAGATCCTGCAGCAATTCAGTGGGAGGGGTATCTGGGGAAGCAGAAGAACAGGTTTATGTCCTTATCTGCAATCAAAGAGATACAACAGTGTATACCTATTTCATAAATTGCTTATCAGATTAGGACAGGGGCTGTGATTCTTGCATCTTCTTGCAGTGTTCTTTATGAAGTTCCAAAGGGACAGTCTGTAATCAAGGCTGCTTAGGGTTTAATAGCTGAATGTTTGAGCCCAGGGGCAAGAATATATATTGTTTGTATATGTATCTCTATAAGTATAAAATTTCAGTTTTCCTGGTGGGATCTTTCATGGGAATCAGTCTCAGCTGGACAGACTTGGGCCTGAAAGTCTAAGGAACTCTTAGTGCCTAAGTATCCTGAAAGATGTAAGTTTTAAGAAAAGCTCATTATTACCTTATTTGATTCTTTAAGCACCTAAGTATGTTAGGGAAATATTTTTGTGCTTATTCTGAGCATTTTTTCAGTTCTTGTCTGCAGCTCTTGCTGGTAAAGGCTAGTCCAGACCATAATGGTTATTCCTTCTTCCCATCACAGATATTCCCTCTTATTAATTAACCTTATATTAAAGGATAACTACCAAGTGGACTTGTAGTTTAATCATTTATTGTTTGCTTTCTGCTCCTGTCACATAAACTTTATTTTTTGCATTCTAATGTATTTCTCAGAAATATAAAAACATTTTTATTTGAAACTTGGAAGGCCAAAGTTTTTACCTTTGAATTTGGAGTGCCAGGAAGGTCGAGCATCTGCCTACCTGCCAGGTTTACCTGACAGGACCACAGCAAGCACTCAAAAATAAGGAAGTTGCATTATCCTACTGCACCATCTCTGAGATACTGAAATAGTCAAAACCACACAGTTTGTGCAAGTCCAAGGCCCAAGACATGACACATGGTCTGTCTAATACCTGAAAATCAGTGAACAGCCACGTGAGCCAGCACATCCAGGCTTGCCTATTTGTTCTCTTTCCACTGTTGCTCCTCAGACACAACTCATCTCTAAGCAAAAAACTAGAATGTTGCATAGTATTTGATATAAATAATTGATACAAATAATTGATATAAATAATTGACATAAATAATACTTTATTTTTCCAAAAATAAGATGTAATTAAAAATGGAAATCTATGGGCTTTTGTGCTGTTGCTTTGGTGTGTTTGTTGTTTAATTTCTTCTTAAAGTCAGGTACAAGAAAGATAATACGACTGTTTTGAGCCTCTCAGGCTCAAGTTTGGATTTAGTCCAAACTTATGAAAGATGCAGACAATCATATTAGCCAAAACAGTGCCTAAATTTGTCTTTTTGCAAAAATGAAGCCACCTAGAAAATGAAAAGCTTTCTTCTTTTTTTCTGCTTTAAAAAACATAATTATGCCCTAATTTAAAACTCTAATTGAGTGCACTTGTATTGGAGAGATGTTCTTTTTCCCTTTAGGGACAATATTCCTATTAGTCACACAAGCTGTCTAATCATTTCATGGTCTGTCCATTTCCCCACCCTACACTTCCATTATAAATGAGAAAATTAAAGCATCTTTTTTTTTTTAAAGAGTATCTCAATTATATCCCCATAAATTCAGCAACTGAACATTTCAGTTGAAATAGTAAGCCATATCTTTAGCCAGTGTAAGTTGTCATTACTCTGCTGATTTCTGAGACTCTGACCCATGAAGACAAACTCACTGGAAAAGTCTAAAAGTAAATTATTTTTTCAAACTCAAGAATTTGTGTCCTGGCTATAAATGCACACCAGCTTACTTTTATCTTGAATTTATTAATGTTACAAGTTTTTTTTACATTAAAGAGCATTTGATGAAGTTGCACAAAATAACACTACACAAAGTTCTATGACTGCATCTTTCTGATCAAGGAGAGCATAATTTTTCTTTAACTAGTAAGTCATAAAGACATTACCTTTCCTTTGGTTGTGTAAGTGATACTATTTGAACTTTAATTTTGCAATCAGATCAAGGTGAACACTTGATAATCACTCATTGCCCATAAGCCCATCTTTGTTATCTTTTAGCTTAGATTTATAGATCTGCCATTTAATCAACTAGTGGGATTGTGATAGTGGGGTTCTATAGAAATATGTCTTTACAATCAGATTTTAGATTTTACCAAGTGCTTTGAGATGGCCATTTCCACTTTGAGTCACAGGACAATTTTAATGCTGAGTTATTAGGAAACTACATTGTTTTTCTTCCACCAAATCACCCATAATTCTGGTAAGCCTTGGGGAAAACAAGTATGTGAATATTTAACTGATTTTCTAAAGCCTAAGAATTATCTTTGCCTTCTTAGCCATTGCGCAGTCTTTATAAAACAAAAGACATTTTAGCATCTAAGAATTAGCTTTTATTATTTTCCATGCTATCGCTTCAGGCCTTAATTCATAAAGATTATCTTTGTTCTAGGTTTAAAACTTTTAAGGAGAAACAAACTTAATTATATATAGTGTATGGAAAATTTGGAGTTTAACCACTAATCCGTGGCTTTCAGTGAATTTGGATGGAAGAAATTCAAGGCTCTGAATTGTCACATTTCTTTTGCTTGTCTGCATTGACTACAAGAGTTCTACTCTTCTCAATAAAAATCATAATTTGTTTAAATAAAAGGCAAAGGATTGAATCTTTAAATTTTTTGTAATCTTTATCTTTCTTTTGTAAAAAATTGTCTATACATACTTCAAATAAAAAATTATCAATGAAACATTTATTGAAATTTATTGCTGATAAACATTCATTTCTCAGTATTTTCTGCACTGGATGAATTAAACAAAAAAGGTGCAGATCACTGTTACTTCTATTAATCCTGCTTTCATTGGTTTTTAGGTATAGAAACAAAAGAGAAACAGAAATACACTTCAGTGCAGAGGACCATATTATGTTGGTAAACATGTCCATAATGCAGGTAGCATCAGACTTCTCCCATAGTTTCCACTAGCTGAGGATCTAGTTCAGGAAATGTCACTTTTCCAGTGCCAGTAATTATCTCTGCTCTGTTAGATCTCGAAATATTTGGTCTTATCTTAAACAAATACATCTGGTGGTGCATCTGAAAAGATGGCTTATTTCAGACCCTGAACTTCCCTTCCTCACATGCATGGACCCTGAGGATGCTTAATACAATTAAGGAAAAACTCCAAGGCTGCAAGAAAGGCTCAAAATGAATATTATTTTGGAACTCTAGCCCAAGGCTGCAGTATTTAATTGAATTTGTTGAATTTCAGCTAAGTAGGCAACTACCTTTCTGACCTGAGGGAGGCCTGTATGTATTAATAACAGCACTGTTACTAGAAAAAGCACTAACAAAGCACTGGAGACACCACAGAAACTTTTATCTCTGTAGATGAAGGAAGCACCTCTGATGGCTGTGCCTTCTCATCAGTCACGTTCAGCTCGGGGTTGTGAGCCCACTGACCCTCACAGTTCTGCTGCAATCAATTCATTGTCACAGTGCCAGTCATCACCACACCCACAGTACAGGGGCTGCTTGTCATCTGACTGTGCTTAATTAGCAACACAAAATCCTAACTCTACGTCCAGCTCTGATTGCCTGACTTCATGAGGAATTATTTGCTCTTTAGTTATTATCATGCTGTGCTAGTGACTGCCTGGCTCTCACATTAGAACTGGATAAAGCACACTGGATGTTTGTGGTGTGCCCTGTGAACAAACTTAGCAGAATGGTTAGTGATTAAAAATGTTGAAATGCCACCAATTAAATATCATTTGGGCATCCAATGGCTCCATAAGAGCCATTTAGAGGAACAGTTTAATTTTCATGTGTGAACACGCTCTTCTCAGAATTCCCTTGAAATCCACAGGAAGTATTTTTTAGATTAAGTTTGATAGAGGATGAAATATCAGCTGAGTTTGTCTCAGAAGCAGCACTGGGTAGGGAATTTATGAATGGAAAAGATGACAAGTCCTAATACTCTGGAATATTGTATTTTTTTCCTTTAGTTATCCACAGAAAATAAAGTTCAGTTAACTGCTATAAGCGGTAAGAGCACAAAAGGTGAAGTCGGAGTCTCCTTTTAAATATAACCTGAAAACTTGCAGGTGCTCCTGCCCTATCAGTCCCCCTGCTCTTTCCAAACAAACTACAGTGTGAATGTGGGGCCTTGAAAAACTACTCCAAAAAAGCCACCCAAAAAACCTCCCCACCAAAATTCTGAATTGATAGTAAAAGAGAGCAATAAAGAATAGAAGGAAAGTGGACACTTGTATCTCAAGCACATGAAACTGCCTCACTCAGTGTTGGTCTCTCAGCCACATAGAAGCAGCATCTGTCTCTGCAGGGTTTTTATGTTCCAGAGGAGTAAAGCTGACAGCTGAAAGTGAAAGCCATTGCACCCACACCCACAGTGCATCCATCCCAGGGAGCAGTGCATGCCAGGGGCTCTCAACTGCAGTGGTTCTACTCCTGAAAATTAGAATCCTTAATAATATCTATATATGGTTTCCCAGGCACACTTATCATCAAGAAAGAGATGATGCTTTCCAATATCTCCTTGGATACAACAACAAAAACTTGGATTGGATTCTATGTGTAGGAATGTGTGAGAACAATTTGGGAACATAAGAAGCAGCATCGAGGGGTTTTGACACTGCCTGTTTCTATGTTGCTCCTGTAATATTAGCAACCCTTTAAAATGACCACAAATAGATTTTCAGGCTTGAGCTCCTGGCAGAGAGGTGTCAGTCCTGTCATTTTTTTCAGACTGAACTGGAATTCCTAAGGCAAATGAAGTTCCTGTAAGCCTGGTAATGGCAGTGGCAGAGCATGGAGGGGCATCCCTGTGCCAGCTTCAACAGACACATCATAAATCATGTGGCACTGGGGGTGTGTTTTTCTGGCATCACCTTTCTTCTCACTTAGGCAGCTCTCAGATGGATTCAATGCACCTGGCTAACATCTATTTATCACTGTTGTGATGGTTTGGCACTGGCATCCTTGCTCAGCACACAATATTTGTTAAAGCCTTAAAGTCTATCAAAGGACTTAAGCTGTTATAGATTTGCCACAGAATGCAGTTAAATGTATACCACGTATTTCTTCTGCAAAGCAGAAAATTATTTCATAGAGCAGAACACAACTTTTCATAGGCAGAGATCACACAACTGAGATACTAAAGGTAAATGCTGAATGTGCCCAGCTGCATTCCTGCATATCTGAAACAGGACACAGCTTTAAGCTCTGTGCTTTATAACATCAGAATACTGCAACAGTAATGAAATATAGGACAACAGTGGCATTGCCATCATTATGTAACTTCTGTGTGTAGAAACTGAACCAAAGAATAAGGGATTATTGTGTCAAGCTTGTCAAGCAGATACAGATTTCCACCCCACTGGTGTGACATTCAGTGGAAGTACTGGCAGTGTGATTATGTCTGTTCAAATCAACTGTACTGTGAGGGCACCAAGTGATGGGCAAAAGGAATGGCTGTGGAAAAACTGGGAAAGAGGGTGGCTTCTGCCACAATCCACTCTATACTATTTTTGTTTATCCTGCAAAGGGCAGCCACTGTTTTGAACAATATCACTAATGCAAAGTGGGAAACACACAGTAATTTTGGTGTGGTTTTGGTGGTGCTTGTTGTTGTTATTATTGATGATCCAGTCAAACTTTTTAGATAATTATCAGTGAGGCTAACATTTAATATTTTATAACAACAATGCCCAGACTCTAATTTTATTCCTTTGATTGTTTGTTCTTCACGATGTCCAGGTAAATCCCACCGTGGCTTTACTGTCCCTCTGTTGGCCTGGACAGGAAATGGGTGCTAGTGACACACATGTAACACACACTGTGCTTTCCAGAAGGATTTGGGCCAGAATGATTCACAGCTCTGTTTAAGGTGCTTTGGGGATTCATAAACATGCAGCAGTCATTCCTCTCCTATGTAACAACAAATAAGTAAACACATAACCACAAAGGCAGGATTTGCATATCAATCCTGAAAGTACTTGTGAATTGTTCTTTGCCTTATTTAGCCAGTCCTCTCTGCATGAACTTGCTTTACAGATATTGCTTCTCTAAAAATTAAGGACTAGCAGTTAGTCACAACTATTCATGTTTTTATTAGCTTTAGAGCTTTGATTGATGCTTACATATTTGTGTATAGCATTCTTCCCTGCATCTCACAGAAATATTTCCTGTGATTCACCAGTGTAGAGCAATCTGCCTCCTAAGATAATTGAAATTACTAACTCAGTGTTTCTGATTCAGTTGATATGCTATTTTTGTTTTGTTTATTGATATTTTCATACCTTTTGAAATAAAGACAGGCTAATAAAGTTATTATCTTTTTTTGAGATAATTGGTAGCTTGCTGTGATTTTTTTTCTTAATTTGTTTGCAAGAGCAATATTTCCTGTAAAGATCTAATTCAGCAGTTGTTTGATTTCTTCCCTTGATCTCAGGCTAGACTACAATGCTGCCAAAACAGCATGACTGGGATTACTAATTCAAAATTTTCCTTTTCCAGTATCAACCTAACCAGGCAATCTAGGTTCTGTAGAACAGCCATATTCCTGAGCTGCTTGATACACTAATGTAGTTTCATTTAGTTCATACTCATGCAAAACACTGAGCCCACATGCAAGACCACCTAGTCAAAAACTCTATGAATTTAAATAAGGCTAGAGAATAAGGTTTCTGAGAAGCAGGGTTTAATTACTGTTCTTTCTGCGAGCAAGTATTTTTTAAGGAAAGACACTTCCTGTTGTAAAAATACTTGTACATTTCTTAGGAACTTTGACATAAATTCTGAAGTTTGGACTAGTTATTAATCACTCTTCAGTTTAGAGAGATTTTGAAAAAAGTGGCAGTCGTCAAAATTTGGTTGTGATCTTTTTCATAATGAAAAATAACTTGCTTGATACAGCAAATGATTAATTTATCTCTTTTACCTCTCCTTCTTGTGATGTCAAGAAATTACAATCTTTATTTTACTCATATTAATGAAAACAAAAATCAGCAGTGCAAAATCATCAGCAACTTTCAATCTGCTACTGAGAAATACCAATCTCGTTATTATCAATATTTCCAATAAAACTTTCCATTTTGTGAGTTAAGAAATAACAGAATAACTACAAAGCTAGAAACCCAGGTACAACAGAGCTCTTCTTACAGTAACTCCAAACAATCTTCTAATCTCCATCTGTGTATCCACATCTCAGGTGTAAGGTACACAATTTACTGACTTTTTTCTCCTACAAGAATAGACTTTGTTGCATTATGCTAAAGGAGTTCCATGAAAACTACAAGAGTAATAAAACTACCATTAAGCATTGACATCATTACAGTTATCATTACAGATTATCAATATGTAATGTGACTGAGGGTCCAAGCAACAAAGTGTGGGAAAATTGCACTCAGTGGAGGAAAAGAGATTGTTTAGACAACAAACCTATCAGATTTATCACATCTAAATTCCTGAGTGAGAAATAAGCCAGTGTCTTTTATGCCCTGCAACCAGGGCATAAAATTGCTTTTTTGGGTTTTACTCTTGTGTTTTTTACTAAATTATCTTTGGTCTATATGAAATTAAAACACAGAATGAGAAAATTTGCATTAAAAAACCATATAAATCCATACTCCTCATTTATAAGAAAAGCTGTCCTTATTTATATAGATTTTGGCCATTTCTTATAACTTTCTTGAAACCTAAACTAGTAGCAGTCAAAATTAATAAAACCAAGCTTGAGTATCATCTTACTAGGGTTGAATATGAGAAATAAATATTACAAAATGGCTTCTTAGACAGTTATTAACATATCCTTTATATCAGAACTCTGCATATCTTGTTTTTTTTGATTTGAGCTTAGAAATTTGGAGCTAGGTTTCTTGAGCTCCCTGGATACTTAATTGGGCACATAAATCTCATTAGATCACACCGAATCCAAACACTGCACATGGCTGTTGTTTTCTGTTGCTGCACTTCCCTTTTCTTGTCTGGACAGAACTGGATGAGTTAATAGATTTCTAATAACTGCAGTTCCTAACACTAGGCAGACTGCTGGTTTAAGAACATAAACTACCAACACTGAGTAAATTTCCTCATTTCATGAACAATCTGGAATCGTTCACTTATATTTTTGTTTTGTGCAAGATTTCACAGTGCCCTGATCCACATTCCTGCAGTTTCCTCTTTTAACTCAAGCATCAGTTACAGATGTCAAAAAAAATCTATAAGAAACACTCCCAGATGTATTAAATTGAATTATTTCTGTGACTATCCCTATCTCCCTGCTCTGACAGCCTCACCAAAAACAGTTGAAATACACATGGGCCCTTCCTTTTAGCCACACCCATCTTTCTCCCCAAGGAGAATGGGCTCTGGATAATCACCAAGATTACATTTTGGATTACAACGTGATTATTTTCAACTGGCAGTCCCTCCCAGTCAATATTGCCACCACACTGCTACTCAGCTGAAACCTCTGCTTCAGCTTTTAACCATTGCAAACTGATGCAATTCCATTAATGTGTAAATTTAAACCTGCTTAGAATTTATTTTTGGGATCACTGTGAGGAAGAACACTATCATGACGGAAGTCCAAGGTATGGTAATGGAAATAGTATGAGTGCTTTATGTCTTTATAAATAACTCAAGTTAGAATTGTGTTGCTTATAACAAACACATTTACAGACATGTATGGAGTAAGGGTGTTATTTTGTGGTTTTTTTTTCTTTTTAATCATATCTAGTAATAACAAACACAAATATTACATGCCTGAGAAATTTTTAAAATATTGCTGCATACAGATTTTACAGCAAATTCAGTATTCATATTGTTTGTCTTAGGTCTGGGTTCTATTCAAGTCCCTTTGGAACTTACAAATAAAATCCTTACCTTAATAAGATGAGAGCATGAAATAGACTAATTCTATATTGTTTAAAGTTTTATTTTGTTTATATTGTGATGTTTAAAGATCAGAAATGAAACTCAAAGGTATGAAATTGGGGTGTGAGACACAAATCATTTAAATTTATGTATATTTCTTTCAGAGTCGTGTTTTACGTGCCCTGTGACTACTGAAGCCACAGGCTGTCCTATCAGGACCAAAGGACTACTCCCACACAACAGAGAACACAAATCACCCCTGCTCTACTTGCACAGGATTTAACCTTTTGTACCATAAAATAAACTCTGGAAACAGTAAAACCTCAATTCCATTACTATCCTATTTACTTATGGAAGAGTTCAAAGAACCACTCTGTCCTTCTGAAGTTCTTGAGGTTTCAGCTGGATATTTTCTTTAAGGAGTATGAGAAATTGTTTATAGAACAGATATATTGGTTTTCTGTACAACTGTTTCTTCAAGTTCTACTTGTTTTTCTGTTGCTGCTGTAGAGATATCACTCATATATAAACCACTGTCAAAATATTTTTCTCCAGATATAGCAATGATGAGGAGAGTGAGTGGTTTGAGAAAGCAGAGGAGAGTTTCTGCATTGCTTGGTACATCTGCATTTGTAAACTCCTGCATACTGTGAAACTCTTTAGGTAGCTGAAGGGATCAGTGAACTGAGAGAGATCTGGGTAGGAGTAAAGCAAAACACAAAGAGAAGCAAGAAATTCCCATCTAAATGGAGATGGTTTGATAGTAGCATAATGAATGTAGCCATCTAATGGCGATTTTATAGCAAGGGAAAAGCTGTTTGTATGGGTGAGAAGATAATTCTGACAGAAAAAAAAATGGGGGGAAATTCTTAATGATGAAGTGCACATATCCTTTTCAGTCTTAGCTACTCTAATGGATTCTAACCCAGATATTAATCTCCTTCAGGGTCATGCGTAATTCTCATGTCAGTGTGTTTGTCCACACATATGTGTGTTTGTGCATACATACACTTCTGAAAATAAATATTTTATTATATTACAGTTTCTTTCCTTTATTGGGTCATGCTGGCAGATACTTAATGTTTAAAGGTTAAGCTGCTGGAAGATATAATGCTAACAACACTAGCAGAAACTGCTGAGATAGCAGAAGTTAGTAAAATATTTCTCTAAATGCTTCTATTTGTTACCCTGTCTAATACACGAATGTTTAAGAAACTCTCAGGAAGATGAGTGTCCCAGATTGTCAGATGAAGGCAGTTGGTGTTTGTAGCTCTCCTCTGGATAGAGGGGTGCAAGGCAGAGACACTGGCAGCAGAGCAAAGCTCACAAGCCTGACAGGGAGGACTGATCTGACCTTACACACTTGTTCCTGACACACTTCTTCCCAGCATTTCTTCACACCTTTAGGATGCATTTTCTTTCCCCCAGCACAATGTCTGCTTCTGTTTTGTGCAGGTGCTCTAAACCCAGTTTAGGAGTGCTTAAATTCACAGAATCACAGGATGGTTTGGGTTGGAAGGGACATTGAAGATCATCTGGCTCCAAAGCCCTGCCCCCGGCAGGGACGCTGTTGATGAGACGAGGCTGCTCAGAGCCCATCCAGCCTGGCTTGAACTCTGCCAGGGATGGGGCAGCCACAACACTTCAAATAGGTCACCAAAATGAACACAGGACTGCAAGACAGTTCTCCTCTTTTAGAGGAGATTCTAATCTCCTCGAATCTCTTTTAATCTCTCCAAATCTTTTCTGGATATAATATTAAAAAAAATCACAACCGACCAACCCTACCTCAAGGTATTTTTTTTGTCAATTTTTCTGACTTTCCTTAAGATATTTTGTTCCCTCCTTCTGTCATAATATGGCATTATTTAAATAATTAACCTGGAAAAAAGAGTCACTGTTCAGACACAAGACTCATAGGCTGAGTCTTTGTGGAACTAGCATTAAAGCCGTATTTCGTACTCATCATTCACAAAAATAAATGTTTCAGAACTTTCTAGAATTGATGTAGGAATATATAAATATCCACATAAACACAAAACTATTGTTTTACTATAACTGATAAAATAATAGTCCTGATTGTTATAGAAATATTACATGGAAGACTAAAAATATATCCAAGTCTGAATAATGAGATGGTCATCTCTTTCATATTTTGCATTTTTAAAATCATTTAGCATCTTCAGGTTTAGACTTAGGAAAACTAATGTCTAACTATAAATAAAATTGATTTTTTTTTGTCTTTCTTCTTCTGCACTATGGCAAATATTGATAGCACTGCACATTGTCAGCAACGGCTCTGAAACCCATGATCTTTATAATCCTCTTTCTGACCTTTAAATGAATGAAGGATTCATGATACTTCCTAGAAAATCTGGTTTAGGTATCAGATAAGTTCATAAATATTACAATGCAGTAACAGGTCAGATAGTGAATTACAGACAAAAACTATTCTGAAACTATGTTGGACTTCCTGGAGCTCAACAGAAGCTTTTCCTTTTGCAGAAGACACTGAACTTTTCTTTTTAACTTGTCCAAATTCCTTTGCTCATAGTCCCCTTTGAAAAAAATCTTTCCAGTGTTTTACAAATACTGTGAAAAAAAATGGTTCTATTTGAGATCTTTTAAAGTGAGCATTCAAGACATTTTGAGAAAAAGAAGAAAAAAATTTAGCCAGTAGTAATTTTAAATATATCTAAAGTGATCAAGTAAGATACTTGATATGAACCTGATTGAGTTCAGCAAAGTTTCCTGAAACAATGGAGAGCACCCTGTGTTAAATGGCAATCTGGAATTTCAAATTGTGTTCCCAAACAGACACAATTTACCCAATTTTCCAAGTTCTAAAGCAGGCTGGGATTTGATTCAACTTCTAAACCAGTGCTTTTCCAAGCACTTTTTGTTCTGCTTTGGTAAGGATGGACCCAACTATGGAGAAGATCCCAAGATTTACAAGATCCAACTGGAACTAAGGGAGTCACAACTTTAGGGTAAGGGCTACCAAAACTGCAGAATGGAAGCAAAATGGTTTTCTTGTGTTGAAATACAATCTATGATTCTGCATCCATGAATATGTATAAACTAGTCTTAAGAATACTGCTGTTCTGGGTAACTGATTTATTTCAAGAAGAAAACAATTGCTTATTTATAAAGAATGTTTAAATGGAAAAATTCCATTATTTAATTTAGAGCTAGTAGAGCAAAACTTTGTTGACTACAGGTTTTTAACTTTATGCTGTCAGTTTCTTTTGCAGAGTGTAACAGAATTTATTTTACAAAAATCCATTTAACTGATCAGTATGTAAATCAAGAAAGGGTTTTATCCTCTGAATTCTAAAAACAAAGGTGCTGCCCCATGTTTTACAGTGCTGTAAATCTGAAATAGAAAATGCTTGTTCTTTGCAATTTTTTCACAGTCAAAAACTGATCTATTAAATAATGAAAGGTATTGGTACAAACAAAGTGGAAATTAATGTTTTAAAATGGTATATGTTTACTGATGAAACAGATTTTATTTAATGTATATTAAAAATTTATTCTGTAAACAAAACATGATAAGCTTGCATGTTTAATTATTGTGAAAAGCATGAATATAATCCTAAATCAGAGTGCTGAAATTTGTTTTGAATTATTTACACTGTCCTTGAAACATCACTATGCTGCCTTTCAAAGAGTAACACCAAAAAAAAATGGATGTCCTTTGAAGATAATTTTACAGTTTTGCAAAAATACTGCTGAAATCAAATTAGCTATTCCCCAGTTGTTTGTCATAAAAATATGCATGCACACATTGACACACAGTCTCTACATATGTCATAAAAAATACAAATGTCACACTGCAAAGTCTGGTAAAACACAAAGGGACTGCATTTTCAGTTGTACTGTGAAACAATGGGTTCAACAGGACAGGAATTAGCAGCTTAGAAAGACCAGATGTAAGCTGCCTTTAGCTGAATAACTTTTCTAAAAGGTACTTGTAAAACCAGACACAGCAGCCATCTCCCCCCTCACTGGAGGGTTGAGGAGGCATCTTGTCCATGAGTGTCACCACACTGCTGGAGCACGTGCTGCAAAGTGAGGAGAGTTTTATTATTACTATTACTGTTTTTTTTCCAGCATTTGTTCCAAGATTCGCTACATGTGTGAACGATAGATTCCTCATTTTTTAACCAAGTGTGTTAATAGTTGTTAATAAGGCAGTAACAAAGAGAAAGGGCAATGCTGAAGGTATTCCCTGAGCATGGGATGTGCCCAGTGAGACCCTTGCCAGTGTCCCCTTGCCTGGAGAGATAAGGAACCAAGAGCAGCGATGCCTGGCATGGTGCCTGCAAGCAGCCCTGGCAGGAGCTCTGTCCAGCCCCTGGCACTCCACCAGGCTAGAAAATCCTCCCTAACAGCATGAAATGAGCCTGCAAAAGTTAGGAAACTTAATTCTGCCTTCCTGCACAAACACAGTATTAAATATTCTCGTACTTCTGACCACATCCTGTCTTTTCTTACTTAAATCAATTCACAGGACAGACTCAATATTCAACACCTAATAAGAGCACTAATTTATTCTTTCCTGTCATCCTCACTAGTCTGATATTTCAATTATTAGAGAAATCCACCACAGGTCATCTTCCAGTTTTCTTGCATCAATTTTCAGTGTTGTAAAATCTACCGAATGGTGTAATAAAGCACATATCTCTATAACTGCAAGCATCAGAGCATGACATTTTATGCATCTTAAGTGGAATGTGCTCTCTGACAAGCAAATAAAGATTGTGTTCACTTTTCACTACCCACTAAAATGTTGTTTAAGTGTTTCTTATTAAAAATAAAATAGTTTTTAATGAAAAGATATCGTAAATTATTGATAAGGTCTGTGAAGAACTCCTTGGACAGTGTAAATATGACAATTGACATAGTTTAGAGGAGTCTCTTTGAAGTATTCAGATTATTAATTAGATAATAAAATAACATATAATCACATTATATGTAATTATTAATAGTTTCCCTCCACCTCCTTTTTATTCAACTTCTAAAAGAAATCCTGAGAGGGTAAATTCTTTAGAGATGTAAGGAAGGCACTGACCACTGTCAAGTGATGTCTTGGAAATGTCTGGATTTGCTCTTCTATACAGTTCCCCACTTACTCCCCTGAGAGCGATATACATCCCTTTTAAGGTGAATAATCTTAATCTACAAATAACAAGGACAGTGTGACTGGCCACTGTCAGAAAGTCACTTTTATTTCTCTCCCCACATTATGTCTCCTTCCCATTTCTTACAAGGGGGGAAACAGAAAACAGAGAACTCTGAAAAATAAAAATTGGCGTAGTTTTCCACACACACTTACCTGTTTTGTTTTTTTTTTTGTCTCACTTTTTGTTTACTGTTTTACCATTTTATGCTATCCCTACCTTGTGAATAGATTCCTGGCCTAGGTAATTATTAAAACACCAAAATGTGATTAGTTTGACCTGAGAACCCCATAGTCTCCAACATTAAGTGAATTTGAGTTCAAAGACTTTTTATTGGCAAGACTCACAGGAGTAAACTGCAAGCACATTCACAATGCTTTGGAATATATTGATTTTACTTGCAAATATTTTCTACTGCGTAGCCTTTAACATCTTTCAAGTCTGATTCAAATCTTACTGAAGTCAGTGGGAATTTCTGCACTAATATAATGCTTTGCATTCAGCCATTCACAGAGCTCACTAATTTACTGCATCTGACCCTAAGGTTTTTAATATTCCTAGTCCTCTCCTTTTCAAGAGCAGATATAAATTGCAGAAACTCATGCTTTAAACCTATAATTAAGATGTCCACTTATGTTTGATGTCTTTTTTTTTCTACAGTGGTATCCATTTAAGATCATTTGACAGTATTTACAAATGTAAATTTAATAAATACATTATTTTCTCATTCTTTAAATTTAATTCCTGCTGAACCAATAGAGGCCAATTAATAGAAAGCATAATTTTAATTCTCCCCCGGTAGAATTTATTCAAAAGTGAGGACTATATGTAGTGGACTGGATTTAGGATATTTTATTTTACTGCAAATTTATGAACTTTACCAGAGATGCACTGACTCAAACCAGTTAAGGTCTCTCTCACACTCGCCATTGACTTCCACATATCTGTTAATAAAAAAGAAAAGAATGGCATTCCAAAATATGGGCCAATCTCAGACTTTTTAACTTCTCAGAGGACACTTATTCTTATAACTCATCCAGAGTTGTATCTTCTAATCTTTGCTAAATGGAAGGATAAAGATAGAGTAGTGCCAATGCTCCTTAGGAGTCACCTCTAGAAATGGCAATTTACATGTAATTACAGGCTTCTGACCCACGCTTGGAACTGGAAGTTTAAGTCTCCTTGTGTCTTCAAGCATTTTAGTCACTCATACACAGCTACTAAGAGTTTCACTCTGAGCACTTCTCTCATTCATGTTCATATTCTTTTATTAAACTACAAAAAGTCTTAATTTTCAATTTTCATACATACATTCTAAATTCAGGAATTGATAGGCTTAATAAACAGCAAAGGAAAGGGAATTTTGGTTGCCTGAGGGTTAACATTTGTGTTAACATTGTTCATAAAGTGAAATTAAAATGGGTAAAATCAACTGCTTAGGGAATGGTCATGCCTTTTGAACAAATATAAAGAAAGTAGACTTGTTTATCATTTAATGAGAAAAATCACTGTGGTTCACTTATTTCAATCAAGAATGTGAGAATAGAAGCTGGGCTAACACTGAGATGACTGAGGCTAAGAGCAACAAAAAGTGAAATCAGGAGACCAATATATAAGGAATAATACAATTAATTGCATGCGAAACTAAGACAACTAAGAAAGAAGAATGATGTATAAAATGAAATTAAACAGCCTATAGACTGGGATCAAAAGACCCACCAGATAAGTGATCTTATGAAAGGCCAAAAAAAGGGAGTTGAAGCATGGAGTTGATGGATGAAGGTTTGCAATGGAATGGCAAGTGCAAGATGAAGGAAAGCAAAAATGAGATGGAACTCATAAAGTTGAGTACAATGAAAGAAAGAGATAAAGATCAAAGAAAGGGACAAGGAGAAAGCATAGCTTGGGAGACCAGGATCAAAGAATGAGGCATTAAAGGGATGACACTAAAAGGAAATGGATTAGCCACAACTCACCTGGAAAATTTAGTGACATTTAGATGTACAGATGATTCAAGAGGAAATGACAATACATTTATCTGAGTGACTTCCATACTAATACGAAAATATGGCAAAGAAGACTGAGGAAATCAGTGAATTAACGATACTTCAGATGGCTTGACTAAGTGGGGAACTTGATTTGAGAACTGAAAAAAAAATAAAAATTAGTGAAGTCTAACAATAAAAGACATACTGTTGAAAAATACTAAAGAAATATGAATTTGATACATAAAGAATAGGTCTGTAAAACATGAAGGAATGAAAACCAGGAAGGACTGAATATCGTTGAGCAGATGTAGAAAAAATTATATGGTATAAAAATATGTACAGACTAAAACTTCTAATAAACTTGTACAAATCTGAAAGCAGCAATAATTATATTTGGGTCTGTAATAAATTTTGGACTGCTAGAGAGAAAAAAAAAATAAATAAAAAAGAAAAAATCCTGCAGGGATGGGATGCACAGGAAACAAAGTTCCTGTCTTGTCCAGACTTCATATTTCATTAATACTGTGGTAAGCACATTCACCAAGATCCCCTAACAACATCACTCATTCTTTACACTTCTGCAGCTTCAGGAACAGTTTAAAAGCAAAGAAAAAATGGAAAAGGATTTTAAAACCTGAAAAGTTCACATCTAACATGCTTATATCATTCAGTGATTTCCCTAGTGGCCTTTAAGTTCACTCTGGGTGGCATATTTTAAGTTTAGGGCAAGTCTTCTGCTGGAGGTCAAGGCTTTAATTTCATATTGTGGCTCAACTCAATGTTCAGTTTGGCTGCTTTGCTGTGTAATCTTCTGCTAAGAGCACTGTATGTTGTTGGTGTTAAAAAATATGTTGCTCATGGATATATAAGGCATAAAATTCCTCTATAAATGTCTCTTTTGCTGGAGGTGTTGAAAATGCAGCCCAGTTTGTCAAAAACACAGCTGCTTTCCTTAGGGTTTCAGAATGCTCATAACAAATAGACTTTTTTATGAATTTGTGAGAACACCCTGAGGAAAACAGCTGCATTATTACAGAACCCATGAAATCTCAGACGAGTCTGAACTATTGTATGTTAAAGCACTGCTACTTACAAGCCTTTTTAGTTTTCAAGTAATAACATTATTTTATTTGACTTCTAGAAAGATATTTTAAGGAATATATGTGGTGACTCTAGTTTACTGGGACAAAACTGTTAACTCTGAAGGACCTCAACTGTTTGAATGGAAACAAAGCAGTGTGCTGCACAGAAAAAATAGTGATTTGTGCTGCTAGGCAGGCACTCAGGAGCTGGACCAGGAATGAACCAGTTCAGGAGGCCCTACAGACAGGTAGGATCACCTCTCTACTGTTGCACTAATTTCTATCTACACAACTAAGACAAAAGATCCAAGGCTCACTCCATAGCTGAAGTTCTCTCTGAGGAAAACTTATTACCTTCTTCTGTTTCCCCTACATAATACTAACTTAAATAACTGGGGCAATCAGCTCATTTAGTAACAGGGCAACAGAACTGAGATCTAGCACATCTACCCCTAAGTTGTGATTTGCTTTTTATGTGATATTTTCAGATACACTCAAACATCCTTAATGCCCAGGAACTTGTGCCTAGAGGTACAAGAGAATGTTTCTAATCCACTCCACTGAACATACTCAGACCTGGAAGGTGCTGAATCTCTGCTACCAGAGCCTTGATAGGAACTGGCACTGGATCATTTATTTGCATGGCTGCTGGTGTTTGCAGAGCCCCTTGAAACCACACTCACTGATGCAGGAAGTGTGGGCCATATCCAAGAGTTATTCAGTACTTTGGATTTGCAAAACTGTAAATTTGTAAAGCACTTGCAGGTTCTGCAGGTAAAGAATGCTCTGGAACTGTGATGTAGTCTTTGCAGTAAGGAATTAATTCTGCTGAGTTTTGAAAGGAATGGCTTTTGGCTTCAGCAGGTAGACAATCACTTGACAAAGTTTATGCTTGTGTCTATAAATTCAGAAAGGCACTCCGGGCACAAGAAAAAACAATGAAAAAAGAGGGCAAAATCCCTTCTTCATAAATATGTCCTAAAATATATCACATAGCGGTAATTCTCAGAATCACTGAATCATTTATGTTGGAAAAGACCACAGAGATCATCAAGTCCAACCTTTGCCTGATCACGACCTTGTCAATCAGGCCATGGCACTGAGTGCCACATCCAGTTGTCTCTTGAACACCTGCAGAGATGATGACTCCACCACCTCCCTGGACAGCCCATTCCAGTGTTTAAGAACCATTTCCATTAATAAATTCCTCCTGATGTCTAACCTCAATCTCCCCTGGTGCAACCTATAGGCTATGAGCAAAACAAAAAATATCCAGGAAACAAAGTAATCTTATTTTACTTACATACAACTTATTTAATTACTTTACAGCCAGCAGGAGAATTAAATGGCTGTAGGTCTCTCTGCCATGTCAGACATGAAACTTATTCAAGAGAGGTGATCCAGAGTCTGATTGTTAAAATTGAATCAACTAGAAATCATATTGACTAGAAATCATACAAAGTCTGGCATTCCATGGCCTTGCTGCAATGAGGTGTTAATTTAATCTTTGATAACAAAGCTTGGCTCCCACCAATATAGATTTGGCAGGTAGATTTTATAACTAGCACAGCTGAAAATTCCATGACCTAAATTTCCACTGTAATTCACTGCTTTTTTTTTTGTTTTAATCCTGGTTCTTTTTACCAAGTCACTGATTATTTTGTAAATATATCTCTGCAGATCATTTTTTGGTTCCTAGAATGGTTCCAGAAGGTTTCTAAACAGAAGAATATGTTGAAGGGAACATGGTAGGCAAATGTCTAGAAATGGTTTGAATTTTCCTAGAAAAATTCCAGGTAATGGCATTCTTAGAGAACACGCATAACACAGAAATCTTAGAAAGTACTAAATAACTCCAGAATGGTTCTGAACAGAAGTCCTAAGAAACAGATTTAAAATCCTCAAACACAATGAGAAATTCCTCAAAAATACACTTAAATTCCTAAGTAATTCATTGAACTTCCTGTAAAATTTTAGCTTAGTGAGATTCTAGAAAGCACAGTGAACTTCCCAAAAACCATTCAATGACTTTTAGAAGTGTTCCAGAATTTTGAACTGCTAGAGAGCAGTGGGAAACTTCTAGAAATGTTGTACAGAAAAAAAAAAACAACTCAAAAGCACATGGACATTCAAAGACAAAGCAAGGTACATTTCCAAGAAAATGTTCTGAAATGGAAAATTCCTGAAAAGGACTAGGAAATACCTAGAAAAATATTAGATAGAATTTCTAGGAAACAGAGAGAAATTCTTGGAAATCACAAATATCTAGAAAAGTTCTAGACTGAGGAACTCATAGAAAATGCTCAGAAATTCCTAAAAAGATTCTGCATAGAAAAAAAATTCCCTTAAGTCTCCCGAGTCCTGGCCTCATACAGCATTTTTAGTTTCATTGCTTCTTCATCGGTGTGTACATATATAATAGAAAAGGTCTGAGACTCAGTTAAATGGAATTATCCACAGAAATTTTATCAATTGAAGGATTTTTAAGATGGTTTATTTTTTGGACAAGGCCTTTGTACAGATGCATTCTCTTAGGGGAGTTGAATTTGACCAGAGTTTTATCAAGTAGACAATAACTATTTTGTTTTAATTATTTCTTTCCATGCCTCATTTAGTTAAAGATTTATTTTCTTGTGAGATGAACATTATCAAATTGTAAAAACAGAGTAAACAGCACTACACAGGAAAATAGAACTACCCAGAAAAGGGGTGAAAGAAGACTCTCCCAGCTCCGTTTGTGCCATGGAAGTGATAATCCCATGGCTTTGTGTCAGATTGTGAAGGAAACAGTGAGCAGAGAGGAAGGTGTAACTTCAGTCCAGAATATCAAATAATTCCCGGAATCTCTTGAGCATCATGATCAAGTAGTCAGGAAGACAGACAACTTTGAGCAGTTATGAGTTACAGATTTTTTAACTTAATTCAACCCAATCTTTTTCTGTCCTTTTTAAGATCATCTAACAAATTTAATTTCCAACAGTAATCAAATGCACCATTCCTGCTATCTATGTCACACTTCTGCAGGCAGACTACAAACATCAGTCAAGATCCCTGATCTTTGGCACAAAATGCATTCAGAAATAAAGTACTTTATTAGTTGTAATGAATTGAAGTGCAGAAAGGTCAGGTGATTTAAAGTGCCACAGTGCCTTGCCTGCACAGTGAAGAGCAGCCACTAACCTGGGGAAATCATTGCTTTGAGAGCTGTGAATGTAAGACAAGAATGCACTTTCACTGTTGCAATAGATGCTACTAAATTTTCAATTTGTGCATCTTTAAGGGTTTCATAACCATGAAATTAGACAGGTCTGATATTTCCAGATTCTGTAGATGTTGTTCAGGGCTCCGGCTGAATCATTCTCTGCCACTCTTACAGACTCTCACTTTTTAAACCCCTCCATTTATGACTAAAATCCAAATGGAAGATATTTGTGCCCCAGCAAGCATTCAAACTTGTATGTCTGCAATAAATCTACAACTGCACAGCACTAAAAGCCATGTCATAAATCTTCAGTGCTTTAATATCTTCCCACCCTAGTAAGGACATGGAATTCAGCTTTAAGTCCTTGCAACAAGTTATACTTTATTTTATTTTAATACCCTTTTGTAGCTGAGTAATTTGTGTGGAACTGCCTATTTCTTTAAATCCCAATAACTGTATGCATAACAACACTGCAAATTTTCACTAACTGAGAAACCCTGTGTGTTTTGCAAATATATAATTAGATTTTATTTATTGATAGGATACTACAGAAGGCAGTACAGATATTAAAAAACATGCAAACAAATCTAACTGTAGCCATTTTGCAAAGCATTTTTGTAGAGAAGCTGTGCATTGATAACCCTGTATCCACATGTGCTGATCTGTTACCAGGCTTTTCAGAATGGAAATGTAATTTTCTTAGGCAGAGTTTAACTGTGTCATTCAGCAAGGTTAAATTTTTTCCTCTTCACTTTACTGAGTTGGATGATAATGCTTTAATTGTATGATATTATCTGTTTATCACTTTTATAAATCTGGTAGATATTTTTATTACAATTCTCTTAATATTTTTATTTTGTTATCTGTTCATGAAAATCATATTCTAATCAGTGAACTGTATTTTATTTATTTGTATTATTGTATAATTTGTATAATTATATTGTTTTATGTATTGTATTTTTATTGGTCACTGTTAGTGTAACAACTGGCATTCAGGCTGATTTTGTAAATATCATAAAACTGTCAGGTAACCTACTTGGTAATTAGAATTTCTAGTTTTGTGGAAATTTATCTATCAAATACAGATTTTATATGTATGTAAGAAACCCCATAGACATAAAATTAAATTTGTACAATTAAAAATCTACCTTAATGTCTCTGTATCTATATACAGTGTATATTTACATAGAAGTTTCTTGCTTCCACTACAGGTAGCTCTGTAGGGATTTCATAATGCAAAGCTTCATATACTTACAAAGAGTTTTTCAATAAAAACTGTACTCATTCTTTAGTGTATTCCAAATGACCAATAAGAATATCAGTTATCAGGCTGGAATAAGGCACAGGCACAAGGCTGGAATTTGAGGCATTCAGGAGGAACCTTTGGAGTTTTCCAGTGGGGGATCAGAGCACTCAGTGCATGGCAAAGCTGGCCTGGGCAGTTTGCCCACTGTAAATGTCTGGAAGGTAACCAAGTGGCCTGTGTGCCTGCTTTCCATCATAAATGCTAATTGATTCAACACATTCCAGTAGAAAATTTGCCCTTTGACTTTACTATATGTAGGAATCAAATGGGAGGATTTGGTAGATGCTCTATTACTCAGTCTGTGCAGTTTCACCACAGCACTGAATATCCTCAGCCTTCACTCTTTTTTTTTTTTAATTTAATTTTCATTGGGGGAGAGGATTGTTCTTAGATTCTGCCCATACACTTAATTCAGACAAATACTAGGGCTGGTAAACTTGGTGTAGCAATTGTAGAAAAGAAAATGAACATGAGGGTAAGAGAAACAATTTTTTCCTCCAGATTTCATGCCAGCTTTAGTCTTATAATTTCCCCCACAAAGTGTTCCTGAGACCAAAAAACTTTATGATTAATATTATTGTAAATTTATAGTTATACAGAGCTTCTATGCCTTCACGGCATGTCAAATCAAAACCTAAAGAATCCTTTAGAGAACTTGACAATTAATAAATTAATTATGTTTTGTCAGTTATCATTCAAATAGCCATAAGGTTTCAAAATAAAAAGTTAATTAATATGAACAAGGCCTACACTGCTGCTGTGGGAACAGAAGTAGCATAAACCTATAGAAAAAGCATGCTCACACCTCTCAGAGCCATTCTACCACTGTGCCTAACCCAGCTACAGACAGAACAAGGCTGCAGAATTAAGTCTCACGATGAAGTTTATCTGTGGAACTCAGGGCACATTGAATTCATGGTGAAGTTAGAGCACTGTTTGTAGCTTCAGTGGGATTCCAGGCACCTGTAACTGATTTAAGGGCACAGGTCCCTTTGGCTTTCAAATGCGAGTCATGCTCTAAGTCACCCAGGCTTTTTTGTACTGACCTTCAATCACACTTAGATCAAGCACAAAAAGATGATGAAAAGCATAAAAAACCCACACCCAACAAAACTGCACGAGTAACTGAAACCAGCTGGAGCCTTGTATCCACTCTTCTGTTTAGTTACAGGATCCCATTTCCACTTGCAAACATGAAGAGTAAATTGGCAGAGCTGCAGGCTGAGGGCTGCTGGCACACACGAGAGGCAGTCCCTGGGAAACCAGGAAAGCTCCAACTCCCTAAAGACTCCTACCTCTAGCTCTTGAATGGGATGAGAAGAAGGACCTTGTGGAATACCTTATGCCCACATTACATAAACTCTACATTTTGGAACGATTTTTAATTATTATTAATATAATACCATCCTCTCTTAAGTCTACTGGTTCTTTTTTAAATATGACACCAATTCAACAGTAAACCAAAAGTGCACAAAAATGATGGAAACTTCTTGTAGGGCAGAAAGAAATTTATTTGCCAAAAACTAATGAGCATTATTATTTAAAAATAATTATTAAAATAATAATAAAATATTATTTTTAGAAAACCGATACCAGTCCAGTTTCAGTAAGCCTCTAGTTTAAAATATTTTGGGAAGGTAATGAAAAAGAAATGGAAATGTAAAGACTGAAAAGAATTCCTCTTGATTTTTTTTTACTGTGAAAAGTATATGTAGGACTTAGAATGAATTTGCATTCAAAGTGTTTAAGATGAATGATAAAACAGTGTTAAAAATAACATTAGAAATAGAAAAGACAACTGAAACTTCACTCCTTAGAAAAAGAGCTGAATTCTTCAATCCATTTTCATTCACCTGCCTGAATATTGCCCACAAAATATCAGGATTTTTTCCCCCAACTTTAAAAAAAGGCAGGAGGAATCTCTGGCAGTTATTTCCTCCCAATATGTCTTAGTGGGTAAAAAGGTGTGACAATATTTTCTAGTCTTTGCTCATGTAGCTCTGTAAGTCCATTTGTGAATGAAAAGCAGAAAGTTTCCTGAAATAAAATTGGCAAAATTTAATCTTCATTAAAAAAGACTGACTAATGGCAATAAAACCAGGAGCTGACAGCAAATTATTTTAACCCAAGAAGCTCTACCAGCTCAGTCCGTTCAGTGGTAGGGAGTGTAAATTACTGTGAAACCAACAGATCCTCTCTTTTGTCCTTTATAGCCCTTCACTAAGTTTTTTTCTAGGAAGTAATTACTGCATTTAAATTTCTGTCTATTGTTTCCATCTCAGTCAGCATTGGTGTCATGACCCAACAGTTTGCAGACATCCTGAAGGTGTGACACGGTTTAGCTTTGTGTGAACACATCATTGTGGACAAAGCTGCTGTGGTAGCAGAGCCAGAGGAACCTGCCACTGCTCTGCACCCAAGGTGTGACCTTATCTTCTGGAGAAAGCTCTGTAAGATGGATGCTGCTGGCAAAGAAACCTCAAATCCACCAACCAAGCAAATGAGAATTTGGCAAGTATCAAGTCATCGTGTGCTTTATAAAACACATGGACAAAGTGATTAATTAATCAATAAATTACAGTTAGTTTGATCCCGTTAGAGAGGAAAGGAAACTTCAGGAATTCTTAAAAAGAGTGGGAGGATGAATGGGATAGAATCCCAAATTTCAAATGTTTCAAATTTAATATCTGAAGAATGAGATCTCCACAGAAAGCACACCGTTTCCAGAGGTCTCTGTTAAGACAGGAGGGGAAGCCTGCCACTCCCCAAAAACATATTTCATTGTAATTCTTTTCAGTCTGTCATAATTATGTGACAGACTGTAAGGCAAGTTCAGGGTCAGTGATCAGAAACACTCATGAGTTATGGTCCCTCTTGTGCCCTTGCTGGCCTTAATTTAACGTGGCCTCACAGTCACATTCCCCAAACACTTAACTTTTAACCATCCACCTCAAAAGATAGAGCAATTAGTGATTAAAAAAAGAAAAGAGAGAACGGATGCATTCCAGAAACATCTGGAGGAGAGGCTTCTACTCAAGAAGATTTGCAGACATTGGGATGTCTCAAATGAAAAAGAAAGAAAAAATATGGCATTGATTTGTATGAAAATAAACTTTTTAACAAAACCAATTCTATTATTTAAGCAAAGTCTTTCATATCAATGAATCATAACGCTGTGTTTAAAAAGTTTTACATTTGAAGAGAATTTATGACTTTGATATGTATTTTCAGTAAATTATGAAAAAATTACTGAATAAATTCACACCTAATAAAAGAAAAAATACCTAGTTAGTTCATTAAATAACATTTTCTGCATATACAGATTGTCTTTTACACAGAAATACACTTGTCTAAACTAAATTTAGAATTTATTTCCATTTATTTTATTTTCAATCCTTTTCAGGGAGGAAATACTATTCTATGCTTTTCATTCTACAGGTAAGTTTTGTTATTTCTTTTTTTAGTATATTTATCATTCTCCATTAGTAATTCCCACCAGGTTTTCTTGTCATGTGTTAGTCTTCCCCCATCATGGTGCTTTCTCTGAATTCCACCCAATTTTTTATTATCTTCTTGGCAGAAATATGCCACAGCCATGTGAGTCAGTCCAGGTATGGTGGCACTGATACAAAACTGTGTGAAGCTGTCTCATGTTATTATTGCAGCTGACCATGCTTTATTCCTGAGAAATTCACTGACCAGCTGAAACTTCCAGTCCCATTTGAAATGTCATTGTTGATAGTGCAGTGACCAACAAGATTATGGCATCACATGTTTCAGTATTGCCTAGGTGTGACATTAATTAATATTAAAAAGAAATGCTAAACAATTCTACAGAAACAGACTCATATAAAGATGTTCTGCTGTGATTCCCCTGAGTATATGCACGGAGCAAAAATCTCCACAATTTAGCCTCAACTCTTTGCTCATAAAGAAACTGCTATTTTGTATTGCTATGGAAATTCAGAAACAAAGGCTTAAATTAATTTATTTTTTTTATTTGGATCAACAATCATTTAGAAAGAAAGAAATTCTAAAGGCATTGTTTCTACCTTCTTTTTTTCTCTGGTTTAATCCTAACAGGTTTTTTTTTTTTTTAGGACAAGAGTAAACCAGTTTAATTAAGAATCTTTATTTTCAATTCCTTCAAATAGCTGAATTTTCCAACAAATTTTTATTTATATAATTGGAATATTCTCTACATTTTATTCATATAGAGCTTAGCTCTAGAGACATTAGAAAAAATATATGCACCTTTTATTCCTGTGTATGCTGAATCTCAATAACAATTTTTTCAGACCACTAGAAATGTAGGGTTTTATTGCAGCTGTCTTTTGGGGTTGCAAATTGTTAACATCTGCCTTTTAGTATCATTTTTTACAATAGTCTGCTCTCTCGATATCCTGTTAATGACTGTAATTTTCTAGTCAGCTGCTATCTGTCAAGGTAGTTTAAAGGTCACTTTTTGCTATGTGTTAGAGAGCCTCGTGTAGAAAGTGGGCCTGGGCTCTTTACAGCAAGCAGAGCTTATGCTTGGATTTGCTTTGCGTTTGAATCCAGGAACTCAGCAGCCCCAGGTCACTCTGATATTTCAGTTTCTCACTTCTCTGTTGCTTAATCTTTGGCCATACCCTTTTTCTGAATGTTTCTTTTTTTTTCCTAGTGCCAGTTTGCTATCTCTTTTGTTAGCTTTGCTGTATTGATAAGATACTCCTTACCCATTTCTGACTGTGTTAAACCAGAGACAGACATCTCCCAGCCATCTCTCCCTGCACAAGATTGTTTTCTGGAGTTTTAAATTCCATTACAAATGTCATTGGACACATGCAATCTTTTCAGTGGTATTTACCAATGTTATGCCATAAAGTAAATAATGGGTTTGTGTATTTCTAGCTTTTTTACATATCTTGAATTCAACTTTTCAGTGATTACTACAAGAATGATTGCACATTTGGCTTGGAAAAAGCATTCCCCCATCCCAGATATTTGCTAATATGGCTCAAACTGAAAGAATGCATCTCCTCCACAGCTAAAATTGTATGAAGATAATGAGAACACATTTAACCATGTGGAGTGCAAAGGCTGCCAAAGGGATCTGATTCATATTTGAGGCATACTCCGTGGAAGGAATCAGGATGCTATCCTGTCTTTTGGAATCTGAAAACATTTAGTTGAATCATGGAATAGTTGAGGATGGAAGGAACCTCTGGAGGTCATCTGATTCAACCCCCCTGCTTAAGCAAGGTCACCTAGACCAGGTTCCTCAGCACCCTGTCTTCTTGGGTTTAGAGTACCTCCAAGGATATAAAATCCATAATCTCCCAAGTGGTCAATCTCCTTTCCAGTAAGAAAGCTTGTTATATGTTTAAAACAAATATCCTGTATTTCAATGTTGTCTAGAGAATCACAACCATTTAGAGTTATGCAACAATGTAATCAGAAGTCATTAATAAACTAGGGTACAAAATACAGGAATTTAGAGCTGAAAGAACTCTATTCAGCACAGTTCAGTTCCTTAAGCCTTATCAGCAGGGAACTAATCCAGGTGTCTTTGCTCTTCAGTGAATACAATTCACCTGATCCCTTTGTGCAGGGACTAAGCTGTGAGATGATTGAATCTTACAGATGAAGGACATGACAAATAAGTGAAGTGTTGAGTTTTGTTTCTTAAAAAAATAAAACAAAAACCACCCCAACAACTTTAAAACTACACCAGACTTCTAAAACTCTGAGCATGTAGTTGAAAGATGAAAAATCAATTGCCTTAACCTCTCTAGAGCAAGCTCAGTAGGTATATCTATGGCCACAGGGCTGACACAGCAGGTTGAATCCCATACATTGAAGGGAAAAAGAAATAGAGAGAGGCTTTGTTCATATTATGCATTCTCAGAAAATTAGATTGAAATTGGAACTGGTCCAAAAGAAGGTGGTGTTAGAACCATCATACTTCCTTCTGGTTAAAATCCTTAAATTTGATCTATATATCTGCTATCAAGAAGATAGGAAAAAAGATTTAATCCAAGTTCCTTGAATTTTATTCGGTACTTTGGGACTTCTGTGTTTAAAAACTAATTCAGAGAGTCTCTGTAGAGGTGGACACAGAAATACATCTCAGCTCGTAAAAGGAAAGATATATTTTCTATACAAACACCTTTATTAGAATGAAAAGTGATTGCACAGGCCATTTCTAAAGGAAAATCTGTCATTGTAGAAGACAATCAAGGTAATCTAAGACAAATTATCACCAGAAAGCAGAATCACCCCAGAAATGTGCTTGTGTGGGCTCATATCTTTCTGGAAGCTGATTCATGTAAGCCACTGACTAAACCTTTCAGCATAACCAACAGCAGCAGTGTGCAGAATTCTTTTCCCAGCAGTTACTGGAAGTGATGAACAATAATACATTTTGCATATTGAAACTAATATATGCAGGAGTTGGTGCTCTGGGACTCAAATGAATTGCATAAAATCACTCATTTGTTAGCAGAATGGCATTAATGCCTGACCTCCTTAATCCATATTCAGGAACTCACAGATCAGAAAGGTCATCTCTAACCCCACCACCTATTCACATGTATATTCTACATCACCCTTACAAATGGGGTTGTTGTCTTCAAATTACAGAAAACCAACAACAATGACATCATTAATTCTGTGAATGCACTGTCTTGAGAATGATACAAGTTTTTTGCATAATAATAAGCATTTGAGTACTCCTTGCAATAGCAGCTCCAGCCTGCAAAGCCCACTCAGTGGAAAGCAGTACACTGAGTTTTGTATCACAGAATGCTCCCAGTAAAAATACCAGCTTTCAAAGGCAGTATTTTACTAGAGATTTAGGGGAAGAGACACTCATTAAAGCATAGCATTTCTATATGCAATACGAACCAGTTCTTAGTAAAACAGATCTTTTGGCTTTAATGTAGCCTTCAGTTTAGTGAGTAATAGAATTTCAAGAATAGCAAACAGACGTATCCTGAAGTTCACTATATTACTTGATACCACTGATTATTTTACAGGTAAACTAAAACAAGTTGCAAAAATGAGGAAATAAAAATAGAGATTTACGTTATTTCAATAAGTGTTCCATATCGGTGCTCTAAATTAAAATTTTTCTCATTAGAAAACGAAAAGTTGCATAATATTAACAAATTTGATAAAATCTGAACAGCTCTAATAGACAACTAAGTGAAAAAATGATGGTATCTTTTAAACAATCATAGTGCAAGGGCAGATTAAAAGCAGATGTTTATGGGTGAAACAACCCTTCATAAGAAGAAGCTATTATGTTACCAAATAAAATTGAATTTACCATGGCTGTAAACTTGGCAGAAGGGTTTTTTTTTTTTTTTAGCATAGAAATTGGCTGTTATTTATTGATATTTAACCTGAGAATGATAGACACTTCGTAAATCATTAGCCCAAATTCTATAGTCTATGTACCAGAACAGTGACTAATGAAACAAATATAATTCAGGCTGGGGAGAATATTTCAGGCCTAAAAGATGTATTATGCAATTGAAAGAAGAAGTGGCCTTCAGCCTCCAGCATTTTGTCACGTGAAATGGCCTCCTAAATGAATCTTTGTGTGCCAGCCTTTCTCACACTGGTATTTGTCATAAGATGTATCAGAGTGATGCTGGTTTGGTTTTTGCCTTTTTTCCTTTTATATGTTCTCTATGTCTTCACACATATATTTCTATGTAGCCTATCGTATTGGTGGCTAGTTTTCCCAGTAATTTTCCATGACCTTTCCCTAGGCAAAAAGACAAAACAAATTCCAGAGCTCCAAGCCCTGGGAGGTACAAGTCCCCAGTCCTGTCCTGGTTCTTCCTGGGAACCAAGGCTGAGAACAGATTGTCCAGATACATTTCATGGACAAAGCTCTGCCAGTGCCAAGGGCGGGACTCCAAAGGAGGGGCTTGACCTGGAGGGAATTCCATCACCACATGTCCTCCTAACTGGTGCTTTTTGTCAATTATGCTAATTTGCTACCTGCATAAAAACTGTATTCACCCTGTGTGGGTGGGCTTTTGTGGACCTCTTTCCATAACTGCCCCTGAAAGCCTTAAATAAAGATCCACTTTTATATTACCTCCTTACTAAAATTATCTTCAGTCTCATCTCCAAGATGGGAAAAAGGCAACAAGAGAATTTGGGATACATGGATACATAGGTTGGTGGGCAGGGTTTGCTCTCCAAATAAGGAATTTAGGCTTTAAATTTTATATTATTAATTTGTCTTGCAAATTCAATGATTCTGTATTAAAAGTGACTTATTAAACAAAGAGTAAAACAAGAATAGTTTTAACCCAACTTTGAGAATGGAATCTCTTCATTATTAGGAGTTCAGTGTAGCATAGCTGGTTAGTAAGATAACATGCTGAAGACCACTCAATATATATAGACTTCCTTAAACTCTGCCATTAAATACTTAGATAATATTCAGCACCTTCTATAATGACATCTAGCTATGTATATAGTACTCTGCTGGTGAAGAATTATATTAATCATCATTTCCAGATATGGCTCTTACTTTACTTAGCTGTGCCTTCAAAATAGTTGTTATATTATATAGTCATATGATGAGGGATATACTTATCACGGACCAGACCTTCTGGTTGATAAGTAATAAGTAAGCACAGGATGAAAAACCAGTCCCCATTTGAGTTTTGCATCAAAGACAAGACTAAGTGTGTTCCAGAATTGTTCCTACCCAATCTCTTCTTCCACAGTCTATGCCAAGGTGTCTTTCAACAGAGGAAGCTCTCTGTGGAAAGCTTTTTTTTTTCCTATTGGTGTCTAGTATCTTTCTTCAGTAGACTTTCTAATGCTTTGTAATATACGGAAAATAAATTTATTCCCTCAACTAGAGAAGAAACTCAAACTATGAACAAAAGTTGACCAACACCACCTAAAGAATTTCTGAAAGACAGGGGAAAAAATTTTGCTACAGCTGCAGGGTATTTATAGTGTTAAACCAGTGTACTACAAGATTATGGAATGTGAGGAAAATTTCAATATGATACAACCAGATGTATAAATAAAATAACATAGCAAATATTTAAAAGTATTGTGGACATGATAAAAGAAGTGGGGGGGAAAGGGCATAAATGAATGGTGTTTGTAGGAATTTTAACACCTCCAGGAGACTGCAACTATTCTGTCCCTGCCCCTTTTGCCTGCATTCAATAACAGCCTGCACCAGGCACACTCAGTCCCTGTAAAATTTTTCCCTTTTGGTTTAGAAAGAGAATAACAATCTGTAGTGTCATCATATGTTTGGCAGAGTCCCATTGTTCAGGCTCTGCTACTTCCTATGAGAGAAATGAAGCGAGTGCAAAGGAGCATGACTATATTTTGCGGTGCTAAACAAATGATTCAGACATCAAATCACTGTCAAAAGGCTTCTGCTATTTTTTTTCAGTTCTCTGAGCAGTCCTACACAGCCTTTAAAAAACAGGAGATTTTCAAAAATATCAAACTCCATATTTTATTTTAGAATTTAATTTACTCCTTCATATTTTATAATTGAAAATCAAAGTTAGTGAAAGTTATGCATTGGTTTTCTTCACTGCTTTTGCAAACACAGTGTAGAGGAATGATTACCAGCATTTATTGGAAATTACTTTGTCGAAAAAGTTTGATGCATCAGAAGGAATGTAATAAAAGCACAGATGCCTTTGAATAAATCTTATTGGTAGTCAGAGATTACTTATTTAAAATTTTTTGAAATATTAAACAAACACCTGATCAAGCTGTGTTAACTGTAATTTTTTTCAAAATGTTCAGGCAACCAGCACTGCCCAGCCCATTGGAGTAAAGCAGTAAACAAGAAAACAGGATTCCTGTAATATCTCTCACTCAGAGAGGTAATTGCATTTCCTTGCACTTCTGTTGCACATTACTTATGTGGCTGATTTAAACTGAGATCATCTGGACAAGAATTGCCTTTCATTAGATGTGTCTGTGCTATACAGCAAACCACAGTAACAGAGTGAGCAGCTAGTGAGCAGTTATATCTGATCTATATAAAAGTGATAATATAAACAGAGACAAATTTCTCCAAACTGCTCATTTCCCTAAGAACAATGTGCAAATAAAGATAAAACCTAATTTCTCACCATTTAACTCAGAAATATGTATATAACACTACACTTTCAGAGTTTAAAGTATACTCCAAGCATGAAATTCATGGAGACAAGTAAAATATCCAGTCTCACAGCTGACTGAGTTACTTGCTGTAATTACTTCTTTTTAGAACAATTTTTCTTCCATATATTTTTATTTCATGAATATATCACTATATAGTTTAATATTTTCCAGTGAAAAATGTATTCCGCTATTTCACTCATTACCCAATCAATTTTTGAATAAATTATTCATGAAGATAATTAGTATCTTTGACCTTTGGAAGATGGAAGATACATAATGACCCCAAATAATTAGGAACTGCAATTAGGAATATGGCTGAAATAGGAAACAGTGTGACTGTACGTCATAGGCAATAAACTGTTTAGGAAAAAAAGTTTGCATTTTATTTCCTTTCTTGCACTGGCCAATTTAAAATTTACAGTAATATTTCACTCATTGGTGACAATTTGTAATTTCAGTGCACCTTTAATTCGGGAAAACAAATTAATAATCAGCTATAATTTTTTACCTTACCAATCAAAGTTCAAACAAATAGCTCTACTTCCCTTCTAGACTTAATTCCCAAAAGAAATGGGACTAAGGTGAAGAAGGGCAGAGTGCTGAAAGTCAAACAGGTATCTGTACTCAAAAGCTTTGTATATATTTCTCTTTTCTCATTATTTATATATCTACCTCTGAAAGAGCAAGGATGCTAAAATGGTGATTTGTCCAATTCAACCCTAATCATGTGGCAAATTTTACAAAATGCATATAATGGAGAAGGTTGTGGGCTTTCTCAGAGATCACCTCCAACAGTCACATTCACCACGTTTTTCTGGTTCCTTCTGCCTTTTGCCAACTGCCCCAAATGGGAAATGCACTCAGCTACTTTGCAAAGCTTTCTGCAACATTACAATATTAAAAATAATCAACCCCCCATGGCTTCAGGGGCTGGACAGCAAATAGAAGTTAAAAGTGTGTCAGTCCAAAGGTGCTGAAATGTGAAGGCCAGTGAAAGTTTCCTGAAGGAAATGTCATCAGCATTACAAGTTAAATTATGGGCTCCTTTTCTTGAAGTGTAGTTACATAGTCCCAATTCACTGCCAGGCTGGGGGTTTTAACATGGTTTTGGGTATCAAAGTTCTTTACTGAAAAGCAGGAGAGCATCTTCTTTGATTGCCTGTTCATTGTTCCACTTGAGCTGAGATACTTGCTGATGGTTATTTTACCTCCTGACTAGATTTTGCTGCTTCCTGCTTAACGTTTAAAGTGTGAACCTAGCTAATGTAAAACCAGACACAAAAAGATATGGCCACTCTTTTATTCAGATATTCTAAAGCATTTTTGACTGCTGTGTCTATAAAAAGGTTTGCCTCATAAAAAAAGTAAAAAGGTCTGAATTCATCCATGGAGTAATTCAGAAAAAAAAGAACAATGAAATTCACTTAGGTCAGAGCTTTCAGGTGTGATTTTCTTTGTTGTTGCAATGCATTGGATGATAGAAAGTTGACCTCAAAGCCCACAGTTGGGTTTTAGAGGGTCAGGAGCTAATCTGGCCCTCATTTGGACTCATTCTGCTAAGCTCCATTGAGGGATGAAAATGACTAAAACTGAGCTGTTGGGTGCCAGTTCTGCCAGTGTCATTTGGGGCACTTTTAAAAAATGACTCCTGCCTCCAAGTGCTATTATTTAAACAGAGATATGGTTCATGGTCAGCTTAAGGTACAGAATGATGTTTGCTTCACTCCCTGCTCCGAGAGCAGCAAACTCAGTCTATGGTTAAAATGAAGGCAAGGTCCATCACTAAGATCTGCCAACAGCAGAAATGTTGGTATAGCACATTGTCAATATGTTAAGAAGCCACTTTTGGAGAATCAGAATTTTATGAACAAACTCATACCAGTACCACAGGGACCAGAACTTTCCTTCTTCTCACTGGGTAAACTGAGAGGTGCTTGTGGGAGCGCTTGAGGATGGGGCTGAATCAGGAAATTAGACTGGGAGATATCTGAGTAAGCAACCTTGTTTTGTACTGAATTATATGAGATAAAAGATTAACAGAGGAGTTTTGAGCTGTTCTTAAAACAAACAGGAATCTTGTGTTTATGTCATAACTCTGCTGACACCAGTGATTCTCACTGTGTGAGGAGCCTGCAGGAGACTAAGGAAAATGCCAAGAGTAGAATAACTCTGAAGTTATTCTACTTAAGTTATTCTAATTATTCCTCTTGAGAGGAAAAAAAGAAATATTAAAAGCAAGTGGCTGTTAAGGTTAGGGTTATATTCAGAAGCACTTAGAAAGTAGATAATAATTGCTTTGTCAGGAGAGCTAACCAATTGCAAAATGTTCTTCTTTGCTCAAAGCCTGCCATGTGGACAGCCACAGGTTCCAAAAAGCTTTTTTCTATAAGTCCCAAATGATTTTTTGCATTTCCAAATGAATCAATAGATGCTGGGGCTGCATTGGACTAGATTATGTGTCTGCTGTAATAAGCATGCTTGATTTTCAGGGCCTGCCATTTCAGGGGCCAAATTAAAGACATGATATTAACTTCTTTCAATGATGCAGCATCCAAGGCAAGAGATGAATGCAAATAAATCAATTCTACATGCTTAAGGGCATCTTCCTTTCATGTGTGCCTAGTGATGGAAAATGTTGGGGTTTTTTTTCACCCTGCTTTATCATTCTGAGTTTGTTGCAGTAATGACGACACAGGAAAAGAGAGCTTGTTATAAACTGCTTACAGTTTAGATTGAAGGGCAGGTTTGGTTTTCATTAGCTTTGTTACATTGAGCATCATCTTTAGACTGAAGAAATTACCACAAAAAACTTCATAAGAGAAGGTGGATCCAATGTACAATTCATGTAAGTAAGAAGCCAAGACCTAATGAGCAAAAAAGAAAACCAGAAATTCTTCCCTGATGCAAAGCTCAAGTTACACCAATAACAAATGTTAAACTGCTCTCTTAAGAAACTCAGGAAGGAAGTCAATGTCTTATTTGAGTAATAAAGAATTTCTTTTGGTTGTTTCTTGCTGCAGTTAGCTATTCAGTCTTTGTTTCTCCTAAATGTCAGGCACATACATCTATTTTCCCTTCCACAATTACTCAAGCATTAGTAGCAGGGATACAAGTTACATGGGTGGTTTACTCAGTCAGAAGTACAGTGCATACAGCTAAACTTGGCCTTAGTGAAACCTCATGTGTTTATTTGCTTCAACAGAGAAAATTAAACAAACTGTTACAGATTTTATTCCTTTCCTTGTGAAAAGACCAAACAAAAGATCTTTATTTAAATACTGGGAAGAAAACTTCAAAAAATTTGCTTACTCAGAAATATTAGAGAATTTCCTAAAGGGCAAAGTGTTCATAAAAGGAGAAGCAGTTTTCTATAAAATAGATTAAAGGCTGTAATGATGGTATCATTAATTCTCCTACAATTCAATCTCATCTTTATAGAAAGCACCGACCCTCTCCACTCTATTATGTTTTAGGACCTGACTTAGAAATAATCCCAGGATATTAATGATGCCACAGGTAACATTTGTAATATTTCAGGTGGTTTACAGCATTGCTCTAACGATGGAGCACATTTAGTTTGAACCCCATTGCACTTTATTGTGCAATACTTGCTTTGGGGTGCACTGAGAATGCCTACATGGCTTCAGTTACAATACTTCATCAATCCCTTTCCTCCACAATTTATCCTCTTGCTCTGCTCTCCAGCTGTTGCCCTGTAGTCTTCTCTCAGTCTCCTTTTACACACACATTTGTCTTGCTGCTTATCTGAAGAGAGTCCATAGGGGCATACACCAGATGCCTTTCTCTAGGTTCTTTACCATGTCTCCCAAATTTCTCTCTTCTTTGATGATCCTCCACAGCTTCTTTTCAAGTCTAGTCATGTGTGCAGATTTTCTACTCCACATAAACAAATTTCCAAATAGCATTTTATCCTGACTCACCTTGAAAAGCCTTAAATGTGCTTAAAGTACAGCACAGTTAAGCTCAGAACAGCTAAAGGGATGCTCTTGATTATGAGTTGTGCTTAAATACCCTTAGTATGACCTAAATATTCCTTCCCATCTTCTTCCCATCTCTCTCTCATAGAATGATAGAAGAATTTGTTCACTAAAGAGGCTGCTGAACAAAATTATATCCATTTGCTCAGTACATGCATGTAGCTGAAGGACCTCTGTGCTGGACACTGCACTTTGGTTAGGCTGCAGACTGAATCCTCCACAACAGAAGTTACAAAAGATAAGATGTACAGTCATTAAGAAGGTAGACAATTTAAAAACTTGAAACTTTCATTTTTTTACAGTATACTTGTCAAAACTAATTTTCTACTTTTGAGTTACGACCTCTTCCAACTATATATATTCTTGTGTGATACAAATATCCAGACAGGTAACTGTATTTAAAACTCAACGTTTTTACAGGAAGAATATGAATAAAACCAATATTGTTCAAAACAATACCTCTTGCCCAGTGAGCTAAGAATTTTATATGCCTTAATTAAGCCTCAGTCACTCCCATAGTTTTGAGAAACAGCATCATATTCATGATCTGTAGTTTAGATCACCTGAAGTGAATTTAGCAAAAGAAAGGACCTCGATCCTGAATTTCTCAAGTGTGATTTGGGTACTCAATGCCCAGCACAGAGGAATTTCTATCAGCTTTTGCACCCACTGGGGACTAAGAATAGCACTCAAAGTGCAGTTATGCATTTGTTCATTTCTATCTGTTTTCACTTGATAAACGCCACACTGCTTGTAAAGCAAAAATTTAAACTAATGTTGGGAAGGATTAAATAAGAGATTAAGATCCTTTTTATCACTAATATTATAATTTGCATCAAATTCTTTTAAAAGACAGTCTAAAACAGTCAATGCAAATGATCACGCACAGGGTTACCCCATTTTACTTGAAAAAAAATGGAGAGAAAAAGTGTTACCTATTCTTCTATTTCAAGTTTGCATGACACAATCTCTGTACTGATTGCCACAGACATCCTCTTCCTTCCTACTACTGAAGAATCAAGTTTTCAAAGGTTGCTGGAAGAATTTAACCCCAATAGGTCCTGCCATCAAACTTCACTTTTTCATGGTTTGTTATTTCTACTGTGCTTGACACTGTGAAAGCAGAGGTCAGGGCCCTATTAAGACAGGTTATGGAAAGCTGAAGGAAAGTGAATTCATACCACCATCACCATTACATGCAGTGGCTGAACTCACCTCTCACTGCTTATTGTTTAAATCAAACTTTGACCCAACACACAAAAAATAAGGCATTTTACTGCTTTATTTATTTCCTCTGATGGAAAAGATAGCCATGCCCTCTATTTGCAGTGTCATAAACCCCATAGATATTACAAACTATATTTTGCAAAACATAGACCCGAACGTTTAGGCCTGGATTTATCACATTAGGCAAAAGTACTCATTGCCATGACAACATACCTGAGAAACAGACTCAGTGTCCACCTGCATCTTACAAAGGAAAGATTAAAGGCTGGAATCCCTTCATCAAGGTGTCTAAGCCTGCAAAACTTGCCATTGGGTGTGAAACTGGGACACAGCTGCATACAAAGTTTTTCCTTTGTTATAATAAATATTCTATTAACCAGTCATATGATTGTCTCCTGCTGCCTATCCACAGTAAAGCACTGACACCTGCACCAAAGAAGGCAAATTATTTGGGTCTTCTCCCTTCTTAAGCAAAAGAAAGGCCAAAAAGAGGCAGAGAACAGGAAAACCTAGACACCTCAGCAAATAGACAGGCTGAGGATCAGCTGCTGGGCCAGTATTAGGGCAGAAGAGGAATATCCATCCTTACAAGGATAAGGGGCAGGGTGAGGAATTGTAATGGAGAGAATAACTCAGATATAACCAGATCTTTGCTAACCTCCACAAGCAGCTTCGGGGCATGGAAAACATACAAAGAATTTACTGTGAATTCTGAGAAGAAGAAAACAAAACAGGTTATACTGTGGAAGTAGGCTGCAAGAAGCTTAATTGGGGTAATGAGAAGAATTATTAGTCAGCTGGAAAGATGGAAGGCTCAAAGTTTTCCTTCTGCTTCTTTGCATAAAATCTTCTCATGGAGATTCTTGTATAATAAAGCTTGAGAGCCCAAGTTCACACTGAGTTTAAGGAAGAGGAACCCATTACAAAAGAGAAATGGAAGGAAAACTGGATTGGTCAAGACATGATTGAGGAAAGGAGGTGCCAAATGAGATAATACGTTATATTAGATAATATGTTCTCCTTGTTCTCCTGAGTTACTTGAAATAAATCAGCATTTTTGGTTTTTTCAGCTGTGTGATCTATGGCACAGACATGCAAAGTTTGAATGAAAATCTGACAAAACTGCAGATGGAGGTCTTCTATTTACAGAACTGTCATTCCAATTAACCAACAGGCATTGCCAGCAGATTGAAATCAGTCCTCTAAGATTAAACAGAGTCCCAATTAAGCATGTCTTCACCAAGTGTGGGGTAAATGCAAGTATTTTAATATTATACCCCAGTAGGTGTTTTGAATGGATCAATTAAATAATTCCAAGAAAGAAAGAAAGAAAGAAAGAAAGAAAGATCCTTCATGAAGATCAAAAATATTGCAATTAAAAAAAAGGGCATCGAAAGAGCCTGACTGATCAAGATGTGCATTTCTGAAAGATTTACCATATACAAAATAATATCCTGACAGTGTCAGTATTGGCAGATTGTACTAACAAATTAGTGCTTAACATGTTGATTTATTAGATATTACTTATAGCTCTCAAAGTTTTTCAAGCATGAAAGATTTGAAAATACTCTGGACAACAAAACCTTCATCATTTTATAAAGATATTGTGATTTTATTATTATGTCAATGCAAGTTATCGTCGCTCTCATTTTCATATGCTACTACATATTTTCTTCTTGTTATATTTGCTGACATTGATTATTTTAATATATTTTCACAGCCAGATCACTAGGAAGAGCAATAGTATTTTTTTGTTCTTTATTATGGTAGAGAGATAATGAGATCTGAACCCATCCCCTTTGCCAATCACTGAGTAAGGAAAATAAGTATTTCACCTGATGCACTGATTATAGCTTGGGTTTAATAAACCAGCAAGAAATGTAATGACCTTTCAGCTATCATTTACTGCAGGAGAAACCAACAAGGCCTTAAGCCTCCAGCAAACCTTTTATAAACAGTAATGCTCATTTCAGATAACTGAAAAGGCAATGTAGAAAATAATCCATAATAGACTGAGTAAATGGAAGCATATAAATCATGCTGTGTATATTTTAATTTCTAAATAATTATTTAAGGCAATTGACATAAGAATTTGGGCTATACCTCAATTCTCCATTGCAATACAAAATAAATTGCCATAACATTACAGGCATTGCTATTTTAAAACCAACATTCATATTGAATTGGGGCAGTCATCCCCAACCTGATTGAAGATTCTCCAGTGCTCTAACATTCCCCACAACTGAGATGCTCCAGTTTGGCACAGACCATTGCTGTCCCAACATTATGCTGCATTTCACCACTCACTGTGTAAACAATTGGACATCCAGTCAGCAACTCCACTGAGAGAGACTTGCTCGTGTTTCTGACCACACCACCATTTTAGGAATGGCTACTTCCATTCTTAAACTGAAAGAACTCCCAAAATGATCTGCTGAACTGGACCCTGCAGAAGCAAAATCACCCATGTTGTGCCCTTGATCTCATGGGCCACGTTTTCTTCCCCTCACACCAGCCTTTCCCCAGCATATTTGCAGAGTCTCTTTGAGCCATAATGATGTAAATCTCAAAAAGTAGGGAAAGTTCAAAGATATCTAGAATAGAATTTTAACAATATTTACCTTTTCCATAGGAATAATATCTTCCCTACTAACGGCAATTTTTAATTCCAGTTCTCGAAACAAGAAAATGTTTTCAAGTTCTCTGATAGCAAGAGAATGCTGACTAAGCCTATTATCTTCTCTGTGTGCTTATTTTCACTTTGATGTACAATAAATAAGAAATGAACTGACAATTCTAAAATATGAAGACACCATATCATTGTCACTGTGTTCTTACAAATCTGATCCATTCATACTGCTTAAGCTGCTGAAACCTTTGAAGTTGGAAAATGCTGCCATGAACTTCTAGCACTGGTAATTAAGACATAGTGTGGTAAATCAAAGAAGACGTGCTACCTTGCATCTACAGTTCCTTACTAAAAAAATGCAAGCTGAGAGTCACGATAATAAATCAATTGGTTCTGCTTTTCAGTAGGAAAAGACCTGTAGCTTGTTATATTATAACTCAATCCCATCTTGTATCCAAGATCAATTCCTCTTTCTCGTCATGCTTTATGATCATTGAATTTCTTTTTCTTAAGGCTAATTTTTCTTAAAGAAAGTGAGGGAAATACTGCGAGGTTTGAGGAGAAAAAGAAAAAAATAATAAAAAAAATGTCTCTCATCATTTGTCTTCTCAGTGGGGAGAACAGGAACATTTCCTTTCCCCTCTACTATCACATTTTTCTCCTTCAAGCTGTTGTTGTTTCCCCATAAATTTCAGTAGGTTGAGCTTTTGAGACTGTGCTAAGATTTGGGCTGGGGAAACATAGCTTATAAAGGTTTATTAGCACAACTGGGTTAAGCAATGTGTGTGAGTGTGAGGGAGCCTTGTGTTCTGGGTAGCAGACTCCTTTCACATTTCATAATGTATTAAAAACACAAACTATGAAATATTTCAATTAAAAGAAATCAATAGGAACTCCAGCTGCAAATCTCACTGCCACATTAATTTGATTATTGCATAAACCAAATTCCTACATGTAATGTATGAAACTGCCTCAGTTTAAGTCATGGGTTTCACTAAAATATTTAATTTTTCCACTTCTATTTTATTTTATAGTTTAGGTTTTGCTTCAAAGTGAGTAGTAGGATGAGGACTTATTAAAAATACAAATATGCCTAAATATATGCCTATATATACATATATATCTAAAGGACACTGAGCACTTCGTTTGATTCTAAGAAGCAAAATAAGAAAACCTTCTGCATAATGATAACATTATTCAACATTTTCAAACATGTGGGCTTTTACATGGCCTTTTCTGCCTGTTTTCATCACTGATCTCAAGTTTTTGATTCCTTCCCAGAACTGTGAGCTCCTCCAGCTCCTCTAAATCTGTGCTATCCAGCCCAACCCAGCAATATAGACAAATTTTCCAAAACTAATTCCTGTGTAGGAATGAGCTCATGTTGGTCATTTCCTTTCTCTCCACCTGCTTGTGCTACAGTGGCAAAGCCTCAAGGGCAGATCCAAAAGGAATCAGACAAACTTTGGCCATCTACAGCCTCACATGCAGAAGGCAGATCTCACATACACATTCCACCCATTCCCTTGGACCCCTTCTCACATTTACCAGCCAATTGCTGTGTAACTTGTTGGCTTTTTCCTACAAAACCACATAAGGGCAAGGTGCAAATTCCTACTCAGGAGTACTCGCTGAATTGTCCTGAACTTTGCTGTCATAGTTGGGACACCTCCTGAATGATCCTGCATGAATCATTTGTCCTCCACACCAAGGAAATCACCTTTATTGAAATCATAAGGCTCTCAGGGCAGACCAGGTTCCTCATGACACATTTATACAGTGTCTTTTGCAATAGGACCTGACTTAAGGGTGTTATAAAAATAAGTATGGGATCTCTGTCCCCTAATGTTACGCATTTTGACAGCCTTATACCACAAAGTTTGACTTCCCTTCCAATACCATCAACTTTCTTATTTTTATTTTTTCCACAATACCTGAATTAAATTCTCCCAAAATGGCAACAAGATTTCCATTTCTCTTGAGCAGTGATAATAAGTATAAAAGGTTTCTTTCCACTGTCCAAATATCTCCTTATATGTCACATAGGAAATACATAGAGCAGCTGCTACAGGAGTCTGCCACTAAAAATCCTAAGGGGCAATAGCTGTCATCATCATTTTAAAACATAAGCATGATTTTGACCACTAGTGGTATTTAAAAATATTCCAACTACTGTCATATATTTATATATAAAATATAGAGATTTAAGTACTAGCTAAAGAAACAAAAGAAAAAAAAAACAGATTTTTTTGGGGTTTTTTTGTTTGTTTTTTTCTTAAGCCTATCCTATTTCTGATGAGATTTTGTCAAGGAGACGGTGAGAGTGCAGTGGAATGAACCACACACTCAAAGCCCATCCATTGTACAGAAAGAGCCACAGCACCCATCCCAGTGAGTGTGTCTGTAATAACACAGACTCACTTTGCTGGGCTGGGCACCTCTTTCAGCCCAGGAGATTATTTCTGCTGCTCACAGGAGGGGAAGTGCACGGGACTCACTGCTCAGATGTTCCTCGATGAGATGCTTGACCATCCTCCACAGCTACTCCTGGGTAGACAAATTTAGAATGATAGTTCTCAAAATAAACAAGACTACTTTCCCACTGATTCTCAGTTTGAGAAAACAAAAATAAAAACAAAAACACATTAACTTCAAGAGAAATTTTGAATTTATATTTGGAACAGAAAACTTCATCCGTTGTGCTTTTCAGGCAGCTTCCCAGCCCAGAATTAAAGACTTTTGTTTAGCAGTGAGCCTTATTCAAATAAAAACAAAACAATGATTCATAACTAATCAGGGAAACTCACAAAACAAATGAAATAATATATTTAAAATTCAGCAGAAAGCCTGTAGTGATGTAAACGTTTCTAATTTCTGATTAATTAGTAGTAGCAACAAGCTGGTCAGAGAAACTTCGTAAGCTGCACTTTATTTTCCTCTAAGTCTTAAATAAACTTTCAAGGAAAATGACCAAAATACTTTTCTGTAAATACAGTAAATACAAATAATTTTCAGCTAAAAATCAGAACTAAATCCAATAAGGCCTTGTGATGCCCATTCAACTAAAACAGTGCTCAATAAATAAGTAAATAGAATTATTAGCCTTATGAATTTTGTGTTGAAAATTACTTATGCCAGTTAAATTTTAGTCCATAAATCCTAAACTAAATGGATTATGTCTGAAGGTGAATATATGTGCACACATACATACACATCACTGTCATTCATTCACCAAGTCCTGTGATTTTATGAGTCAGAGATTAAAACCTATAGATAGAAATAATAAAACACCTTTAGTTTATTTTTCCACAGTAGTGTCATAAACTAAGATTATATTTGCACACATACATTTGAATTTAGTTAGGTTAATAGGATCAAATAGACCCTAAGGTTTTGAAAACCATATTTTTCTCCAATATTCCTTGAAAAGTTGGGCAGGTAGATTTCAATATCTTGAAAATTTTTGTTAAGACAAAAATCTTTCTAACACAAAGAACTATTAGGGTTAATTTGCACCAAAATGAAAACTTTGGTGAGATCTCTTGTTTTCTGATTTTCAGTCATGGTGGAATAAGCCCAATTCAAAAATCACCACGACATAAAATGAGGCCATGTTTGAGTGAATTGCTCCAGCCACCAGTCTGTGTCACTCATCACTTGGGAACAACTGAGAAGTGGCTGCTCTTGATACTCATTTTTAATGCTTTCTAAAAAGAAATTCCATTTTCCTGATTTTCAGAAATAGTTTTGTCGCAAGCCTTATGTTACAAAAAATATCAAAATATTGAAAACAGATGTCCCTTTTTTTTTCAGGTAATCTACTTCCCTCCTACTTCTAGAAAAGTATTTTTCTTTGGTTTTTTTTTAAAGATATTGCTACAAAATACACATATAAACAGAATGGTTATAACATGCCACAAATAATAGTGCCTCATCATAGTGAAACTGTATTCAGCACAGCAAGAAAAAAATCCTTAGAGAAATGACTCACTAAGAAAAAGCCCAGTGAAAGCCATATAGGTCTCTGGAAGATAATATTCAGTCACAGCATGCTTTGAGAGATGACAGCACTTGTGAATAAAAAAAAAAAAATCAAGGCTACAAACAACAGGAAAGAGAAGAAAGAACAAGTCAGATTTAAACACATTTTAAAAATCCCCTAAACCAGATAAGTGTTCTCACTAAATGATGCTTAATATATTATATAGAAAAAATGTCTAATTCTTTACAGAAAGATTTTCTGTGATCCCAAACCAAAAAGGGAAAAAAGCCCAAAAGCACTCCAAACCAAACAAAGCTGAGCTGTTTAATTACTACCACCAATTCATCTTGGGACTTGTGGAAAAAATCTCTTCAGAAATTGCACAAAAGCTCTTGCAGAAACACGTGTTTATGCTTCCATCCTCTCTGGTTGTGAGTAGAGTTATGTACATGCTCAGGCACTTGCAAAATCAGATTCTAAAATTAGAAATCTTCTCTGCACCAAACTGAATCCTTCTGTGCCTAGTCAGCTCTTACCCTCCTGAGCAGCCACCATTTCACCTTTCACATGCCATGGGGTTTTTTTTTTTACATGAAGGGACTCTCTGAAATGAAAAAGAAAGAGAAAAGGACATCCTTGTGATTTTCTGATCCCCTGAAGGGTTTATCTCTTCTCTTTCCTATTTACAAACAAGGAAATCTATTGATGTGGATATTAACAAATATCCACATTTTTCCACTTAACTTACCAAGATCCTCTCAAAATCACAAGTCGGGGTGTGCATCTCTTTCAAGTCAGTGACATGACAGAGATTAAATCTGACACCACTCTTTTGTCACCCCCAAAATATTCATAGGTACTCCCTGCCCCAGTGATTCACTACAATCATTGGTGCCTGTGCAAACTCTGGAGAGTCAAAGCTGCAGGAAGTCCCTAAGTTTTGCCCAGGAGTTCAACACTGCTAAGCTCAGCATCATAAAAATATTTCTATTCCATTAATACCACGTAAAATTTCTAAAATACCTGTGGCTTTGTGGAGACAGGCTTTGCCTAAACTCAGAAATGAATAAGGCTCAAGTGTGCTGAGCTACTTCCGTAAATAAAGTTAAATAAGAAAGTACTTTACTTGCTTCCCAAATCTAGAGCCTAATCAGAAGCATGATGTAGGAGAAAATCCTGCTGAACAAAACCCAACAAACAGAACAGCTTTTTTTAAAATCTTCTTTTCCTGCACTGGATATTGATATTGATATTCAGGATGTACAAACAGGAAAAAGAAGCTTTAAATGCTTCCTAGATATACAGGAGAAACCAGAGAAATGAAGGTAAGATAGGGAAAATTAGAAAAGAGATTAGGAACAGTGAGGATTTCGTCTAGCACAAGGAGATATGAGAGAAACAGAGGGGAAAGTTATAAAATAATCTGGGGAAATTAGAAGGACATTTCTCTGTAATGACAATTCAAAGAGATTGAGATTTTTTATTATTATAATTTTCATTTTGGAAAAGGAGCTTGTTTGTAAGATGTGGCTGTGAAAGGTCCCACAGTTCTAGCAATTAGTGCTCTGCTAATTAAATTTCCACATCAAAGAGATAGACATTATAGGGTAGAAGGATTAAAAGACACCTATAGCAGTGGGCTCTTTTTTAAAGATTGCCAAGCTCGGAGCATCTATTGAATAAATGCTGCAAACACCCCTGGTAAATATTTCTTTCTGCTTCCTCTCAGCAAAGGCAGCAATCAGAAACCCATGTCTGAAAAAATATAAATGGTTTGGTAAGAATCTAATATTGTAATGTTGCATTATGGTACTGAATATTATCTTGTAAACACAGACTGATTTTCCAAGTCCTCAGTTGTTAATAGCTTGGATGAGCTCCAAAATCCACTTTTCTTGCAGAATTAAGGACTATCAAGTATATTAAATATAGAGAATGAAGTTTTTTGCAACTACCGTGACATTTTCTTAATTTCAGAGATTGAACATACATACTCCTATACAGTTGTTTTTATAGGCTCTGATAATTCTGATACAGAATTGACTGCAAATTTATTATTTGCATCTCATTTCCATACAATACAACAAAAATTTCAAAGTGGGAAATTCAGACAAAGATAGGAAAACGAAGAAGGAAAGGGAGAGAGAAGGGAGGTGAGAATAAGCAGAAGGCAATGAAAGAGCAAGAGCATTTGAGAGGGAAAATGCAAGTGTGGGACAGCACGTGTGAGTGCATGAGCAAGAGAACACAAGTGGGGTAAGAACAAAGAGAAACAGAGAGAGGTGGGGGAGAGAGAATGAGAAAACAATTCTCTTTTTGCCATATCTTGAAATGTGGCCAAGTGAAAAAGCTGATGAAATGGACTTAATGAAACAAACACCTGCTTCTAATAGATGAAGTAGAATGATTTTTGTATAGTTGATTTCTTGTGTCAGAACTGCTGGTAGGAAATTGTAATTAAGAGCAGATCAAAAGTGAGGGGTGGTGATTTCCTCCATTCTCCCTCCAAAGGATTATGTATTTAAAATAGATCTTAATTGTTTCTAGGATAAACATGTCAGAAATGTTTAGTTCTAGGGAGGTCTCAGAGCTTCATTGTATGTTCTGTGGTGTGAGGAGCTCCACTGAATTTCTGTGCACCCCAATCCTCACTTTTCCACCTGAAATTCAATCTCCTGTACCAGAATAGCCAGCTGATGTTCATAGCCATGTGGCAGACTTTTCACTTATCTGTTCAAATAATTAGCTCAAAATTAAATTCACTTTGAAAAATTCATTCACAACTCTGTAAATTCTATTTCCCCCCCACATCTCTTTATACAGAACCAAAATTCGATCTCTTTTTGCTAAAACCTACTTTGACACTTTTAGAAGAATACAAGGAATGATTTATTTAAGTCTTTACCTAGGAATAGCAGGTACTTTGACATATTTCTGCCTCTGGCAGGGAAGGGTTTAGCCCTCAAAACAACCCTCAGGGGCTCCCATTTACATAATGAAACTAATATGCTGCAACACACTCCAGCAATTCTTCTGGATCAGATACTTCACATTTATTATGGTATTTTGGTGTACTTTTAGCAGGGCAATTTAATTAGAATTATCCGTGGATAGTTTAAAAACTGAATCTGCAGATCATTTATTACTGGCCTGTATTTACTGATGCAGCAACAAACCCATCTGGTTAGGGCTCATTCTTTAATTAGTTCATTTAACATTTTTGTCCAAAGTGAATCGACTACAACTTTATACACGGCACAGGACATAAATCAGTCTGTCTCTGTCACATAGGGAGTGACTTAATGGGGAGTATTCTCACGGAGGGCAATTTTTAGACATTTCATTCATTGTGCCAGAATTGTCAGGGTGAAATTGTGACAACAGCTGGCTAAAAGTGAGGGATTATGACCTTCTCACAGTGATTACATGGTAAAAATTAATTGTGTTTCCCCCCCAGCACTGTGGCATTGCGATTACTCGAAGCCGAGAGCGTGGGTGGGCGTGGGCGAGATGCGTGCAAGAACAAGGCACACAAATCAATGCTTGTTGTTGCTAAGTCATAAAAAAATGGTTTCTAGCTAACCAATACTGAAAGAAAGAAAGAAACAACAAGTTTAATTTAATTACCAGTATATCTGTTTTGTACTCTGGAGCAACTGAACTAAGATAAATTGTGAGACAAACATTCATCTGTATGTTATATTAAGATGCTGGTACAGCCATATCTTTCAAAGCCCTGAGTTTACTCCACCAATCATTTTTTAAAAATACCCCAGTCCTTTTCTATGCCATAAGTAATATAGTAAATCTTGTTTCTTTTAATGTTAGAGCATCTTTCTTCTTGATGCTACTTCTTTTGCCATCATTTGCTGCAGGAAATATTGATCTCTGCTTCCTCAAAATGAGTTTTCCTTGTACTCTTTTTTATTCAGTGGACCCTACAGTTTGTATGCTTGATATTGCACATTCTCTCTCTGGGGAAAAGTGATCTGCCACTTTGCAGTTTCTTTAAGCAGAATTCTTTTCACACTTCAAATGGCATTGCGCTGTGCCAATTGTGAAAAACAAAACCAAACAAAACCAAACCCAACTGAAGCCTGTTTGGTTTATTGTATACATTCAGTTACATTAAAAACCATAAGCTGGGAGCCTGAAGGCCAAATTTGGCATTAAACTATCTCTGACTTAGTCATTTATTTTCCCAGAGCAGCATGGTAGGCTAATACAGGAGCTTCAAAGAAGCTTCACATATTTTTGCAATGATCAAAAGACTATGAAACATCTTAATTTGCAAGCTTGCTCACACCCACAGGTAGCAGAATTAATATGGGGGGAAAAAAGACTTTTGGGCCAAAATTCAGCACAGTATATAAGGACATTCCTAGTAAAAGTATGTAGCTACATCTCTGTACTTTTTACACATATATTTCTTTCTTAGTTTAAGCACTTCCTTCCATAATCCTTCAATTTTGGGTTCAGATCTCTAAGAGCTATGGGTGATCTCCATCTATGGTTCACAGATGGTGCAGCTCAGCAATGCTGTTACTTCCTATGGATTGAAACTTGGCTTTTTGCTCAGTACAGAACAAGCAAAGAAAAAGAACTAAATGGTACTCATGCATTTCTCCATCTGACCACCGAGGCTGGTGGTTGGAAATAGGACTGTGAACTCTTGCTTTGGCTGAGGAGAAAGACATTTTTTCCAGTTGCCACATTCTATTAAACAATTGTCTTTATTTTCCAATGTCTGAGTGTTTATTTTCTTTGCTCCCAGCATTACATGAGCTGCTTTCCAATATGTGACTTACTTTTAAAAAATGCTCAGTCAACACATTTTCCATGACATCAGTGAGAACTGCTGCTCTCTGAACTTTTCCATATTTGTTTGCTTTTCTTTAATCAAATTAATTAAACCTTTAGGTCCCCATTTTAGGAATGTTAGTAATTGTACTATCTGTGGGATCTTTTTCCAGCAGAATGAAACAATAACAAGTTTCAGAGCTCCCCTTTGAAGAGGTGTGCTCTCAGTGCCTCATCCAGCTGTATTTCCACTGGCTGCGAGCACCTCAGTCTGTCCAAGCAGACCAGAAACAGATTCTTCTTTCCTTCCAACTCTGGGAACTCTATTATGATAATTTAAGTTAAAACTCAAGGTGGACAGAGCATTTTTATAAAAGCAATTACTTTGTTGTTTTTTTCTTCCTATCAGGCCAATGGAGCAGGGAATAGGGATGCTGAGTTATTCCCTATGATTAAAAAAAAAAAAGACCATTTTTAAAAATTGTAGTTGAAAGTACACTAGAAAAACCCTTGAAATATTGGAAAAAAACCCACAAAATATTTAAGCTCACTCACAATGTTCTTGAATGTTCTATTCAAATACACAGTCATTTAAATACAAAATTTTTGTCAGATCAATAGCCTGACATAAAGCAATACAGCTTTATTAGCAAGCTCTGCAATGGCGTAAAATTACCCATGAGGGTTATTTCTTCTGCTTTAAGAAAATATAGCGTGCTTTATACAACTATTCTCATCACTCAGATTTCAAACTAGATTTTAAGCAAAAAATATTTCCAATTTCCAGCTGGCAAACTAATTCTACTCATAAGAAAATAAGACCCTATAATGATTACATGAGGTGGCATATTTGTACTTTATCTCATTATTTATTTTGTTGTTTAACTGCTTTTTCTTTACAAATGGTTGAATTAACATTATCAATTTCAAATATCAACATGTTTTAATGTGGATTTTTTTACTTTTTAAAATAAAATTAAATAGTTTTACATACTTCCCTATACCTCCATTTAATGTCTGATTTTATAGTTCTAAAGTAATTATATTTTTATATCTAGTCATTAAATTCTGAAATTATTCCACATTTAATCTTTCCTGGATTTTGCTAAGCTACGAAGATAAAGGCATATGCACATTCCACTGTACCTCAGTGAGTCTAGTCAGGCTACATGGGAAGAAATGAAAATACAAGTTTCGCAGCACAGATACAAGCAATCATGTACTCCAGTAACATGCTCCCTGATCTGTTATTAGCAATGTCCAATTAGTGGTGTCCATCTAAAAATTATTTTTTCCCCCCACTCTAAGAAATTTATGAGTTTAAGTACAAACGTTTGGAGAAAAGAAAGAAAAAGAGGAAAAAGAGGAAAAAGAGGAAAAAGGAGAAAAAGATGAAAAAGAGGAAAAAGAGGAAAAAGGGGGAAAAGAGGAAAAAGAGGAAAAAGATGAAAAAGAGGGAAAAGAAAAAAAAAGAAAAAAGAAAAAGAAAAAAAAGGAAAAAAAAAGAAAATTATTGCCTTTTAAAAAAAATACTTTATTTGGTATCTATGAAATTAAAAACAATGCAATTACAAAATTAAAATGCCTTGGCACACATCCACGTGGCTATACTTGGGGCACAGAAAAACGCCGACATGCCATTGACTTTTGTAGGAGCCTGCAGGCAGCCACGAGCATGAGCGATGCTCCTGCAGTCACACCGGGCAGATCCCTGTGGGACAGGACTGGGATGCAACCGGCTATCGGGGCCATGGCTTTTCCAGAGGGACTGTCCCCGTCCATGCCCCTGGCTGTGCCCCTGTCCCTGGCTGTGGCCATGGCTGTGCCCATGGCTGTGTCCCCGTCCCTGTCCCTGTCCCTGTCCCTGTCCCTGTCCCTGTCCCTGTCCCTGTCCGTGTCCCTGTCC
>QUSF01000034.1:690279-784855 GCA_003676055.1 Chloebia gouldiae | reverse complement strand
CCCTGTCCCCGTCCCCGTCCCGCCCCGGTCCCTGCCCTCTCCAGCTGCCCAGGCCGAGCTGGCGGACCGCAGCCGCTCCCTGCCTTCTCTCCCATCTCCCGCAGTACAAATGGATCCGTGCCGGGCTCTAAGACCACACAAATCACCCCGGGCGGAATAATAATTGTACTTGTTCCTGCAGCCAGGCTATTTCATGGACATGTGGGGTTGGCAGAAATGTGAATCAATTTATAAGAGTGTGCAGTGTTAGATAAAGCCCAAGCCCTGACAGCTTTATCTGATAGGTTCAGTTTGTTTTTTTTAGAAGTGAGTAGCCCTGAGGCTTTTTGCTGAGTTTTATCGAATAGTCACTTTATTTTAAGCAACAACAGAGGTTTAATAGGAAGGGGGAACATGCTGAAAGGTCACCTGTAGCCAGGTATTATCAACTGAGCAAATGCAAACTGTACATCATGGAAACCTCTCTACAAACTGACAGTAAGCAGTCATCTCCTAGGAGTTGTTTCATCCCTATGCTCACATCCCTGTGCTGAATTTTCTTGCTTACTTAGATATGATTTTGATATAACTGACATGGACAGGTAAGAAGATATACTATAATCAAAAGGAGAGAATAAAAAAGAGTGGAATTCAGTTCATTCAGCAAAGTTCTTTTATAAAGCAATACATTTTAAGATAATCTCTGGAGCAGCAAATTAAACAGACATGGAAACAAACTTCTATACATCTCGAAATTATTATGATCACACAAAGTAATTACCACTAGATGCTAATTTCATATGCTGTCAAAAAAAACCTTAATTAAACATTGGAGATGGTAGAAAAGAAAAAAAAATGAGAAATGAAAGGAAATTTCAGAAGTTTTAGGAACTATTTTCCTGGTGGTTTTTTTTATCCATGCAAATGGTAAGAAGTTCCGTTTTAAAGTAAATGTATTTTGTATTTAATCTAACTACAGAAGCAGAGATCCTTAGTCCATTGAGCCAATCCACAAATTATATGAGGAAAGCTTGCAAGACAAACCACTGCAAGAGAATTCAAAGACCCCTTCATTGCTGCTAATTTCAGTTGCTCATTTCATTACAAGGAATGTAAAAACACCACACAGAACTGGTGGTGTGGGGAAGATGCATTTCAAGAACAAGACCATGATTTTTCCTGAATACCGTCACAGCATCACTCTATTATTTGCAGAAATAAGTTAATTAATAAGTATAAGAAGGTACTCAAAGACTATGTTTTACCCAATCAAAGTTAGTAAACCCATCTCCTAGGATAGAAAAAATTCTTAACACACAAAAAATAATATTCTGTAAACTATAGCAGAAGGCCAAAGTTTTAAAACTTTAAAAGTGCAGGTGCTTGCATCTCAAACAATATTCATTAATCAAGATGAACTTACTTTAAGAGGCCACAAAAATTCTAAGCAACTAAACAGAACTTTTTAAGTTTTAAGATTAATGAAAAATAGTGATCAGTGTTTAGGAAACTACAGTTTCAGGACTCGGTGCCAAGAACTGTTAAATTTCTTGCATTCTTCTTTAGAAAGTTTGAGGTGCCCATGGGTAAATATTCCACACTTGTGTTCAAGTCCCTAGAAGCCCCAGAGACTAATCAGTGGCAAATCCCTCTGCTATGTTTCCTTACATATCCTTCTTTAAAAGCTGTAATTTTGCTGGAAGAGTCCAGATTTTTATTTGTGTAGGTACAATCCTACCTTGTCCATGTGAGGACCATATTTCCACTTCAGAAAGTTGATAGAACTATTATTAATAAGTATTAGTTCAGACCCTGCAAGATCATAGGGACCCCATAACTTAAGCCAACAATAAAACACGTCAGTTTTCTATTCAATTTAATCTAAAGATCTAAAAAATATTTCAAATGTAAGACAGTTGTGTTTTCTACTCCTCCCAAACAGTATAGCTGCATTTTACACATACAGAAACTAAGGGCAGGTGGAGAGGATGTCAGCAGTGCTGGCAGAGCAAAATCCTGCTCTCCTCATTCTAAACATTCAGTCTTTGCACCTCAAATTCCAGGAAACTTCAAATCTGAGCTCTGCAGTGTTCCAAATATTCCCTGCACTGAAAATTTTTAAGCTGTGCTGCCAGCAAAGATGCACAGGATCTGTACCACATGTGCAAGGAGCAGCGTAGTTCTGAGTCTCTTTTGTCATTCACAGTACAATGAGCCTGGAATATTTTATTTACTTGATATCATTGTGCACAGCATTATATTTTTTACAAAATAACAGATGTGTTTTATTTTATTCATAGACAATCACACATTTATTTTCAGGTATCTTAATAGAAATTCAAAGTATTACATTCTAAGTATTACATTACATCAATTACATTGATTACTATACTCAAGAACCTAAAGAGGATAGGGAGGGTTAGATTTTTAAAATCTGATTCATTCAGAAGAATAATTTAAATATTTATAGAAACTCTTTATCTTTAAAATCAAATTTCTTATCAGGTGTGGGGGGTGGGTGTAGAGCAGCGGGACACACAACAAATCTCAAAAAGTCAAAATCCAATTTGTCAATATTTTTATTTTTTCATAACAAATATGTCAAGCCCCATGAATTATTTAAGCTATACTTTTTGTCCCCCACCTCACACTTTCCCTCAGCTGCATGTGCTGGTTATTCATTAGCCATGAAACACTGCAGCACCTCTCCCTCTCCAGGACCTGCCAGCTCCCTCCATCAGGAACCAAGTCCCTGAGAGGAAGGGACTCTTCCAGCAATCCCCAGTATGAGCTCGCTCTTTCTGCAGCATTTGGGTGCTGTTGTCTGCCACGACAGGATTCTGTGCCTCAGCACAAGTGATGCACAAACTCAGTGTCCCTGTCATGCAGCTGGGAAAGGCAGGAGGTGCTGGTACCCAAGGGATCCCCGAGTGTGTGCGTGTCTCTGTGCTTCCACCAGCCACCTTCTGCTGTGTTTGTGTTTTGGATGAGTTTCCACAGGAGCTGTGGAAAGCCACAGCTCATCCATGGCTCACTGTGCACGCCCTGGCAGCATCCCCAGCGTGCTGTGCCCCTGTCTCTGGGGGCTCTGGGATGCTCAGCTTTGCTACTGGTGGAATGGGCTACAAGTGGCAGCAGTGTCCCCCAGCCAGGGCAGAGACTGCAGGTGCCCAGGCTGCTCCAGACTCCAGGAGTTCCAGGCTGGGGCAAGCAGCCTCACTCCTAACATCACTTCACACCAGCCACACTCATGGTCCAGTGACAGTCTGAGAATTCTCTGCTCACTCACAGCCCCAGCAGATTCCATAGCAATGCTGCTGCTGTAAAGCAAATATCCAGTATGAACAAGGTCATCAAATTTGTCTCAAAACATGTTTGATCCATTAATTGCCCAGCTCTAACTCACCAAGTTGTCTGCATTATATATGTATTTAGATTGGAGTAGAGAACTGGATCTTGTGATATGCCAGTGCACTAGAGTGGAAAATAAACAACATCCTCAACTGCTGAATAATTAATTATTTTACTGAATTAAATATGAAAATAGTACAGGTCATTTAGTATTTCTTATGCCTTTTAATAATAGTCTCTTCAAAACCTATCACATTACTCACCTTTATATCAGCATCTATTTTATTTACTCTCCATTTTTGATATGCAGCACACTGCAGCATTTTGTACAAACAGCCATATAAAAACATCAGATGCTGTCAAGTAGGATGTGGAGGTTTTGATATTACTGGGGTCTTGCCTCAGAGGCAGCTCAGTATTGTTGGTGAGGTTTCATAGCTCAATTTCCAAAAGCGAAGGAAGCAAAATAATTTAAGAATATTAATGTGGTAAAAGGGGGTTTCCTGGGAAAAATTTGTTTGCATATGCATGAAAGTATATGCATACTTCTCAGCACTAACAATAGGGTCCTGCTGCCCGTAGAATGAAGAAGGGAAATAACCTCACAACAAACACACCTCATCACAATCAGAGACAGACAAATGTTGATTTTTTTTTTTTAAGGACAAAGTAAGCTTATTTAAGTCTGAGGCTCCTGCACATATCCTCATTAGTCTCACAGCACAAAAATCACTTTCCCTGAATAATGAGCTTTATCTGCCCTTTCTCCCTAAGCTTTGCTATGGGAAGAGCTGCCTCATCCATGGATGTAGCAGCTTTACTAATGATGGGAAGTCCTGCTTCTCTAAGACAGCCTGCTCTGAACACAACTTCCAGGACCCACAAAAAGTGATTTGATACAAGGCATCCTAGAAATCTGGGCCTGTCCCTGCTCCCTGCCCCCAGTTTACACTTTTTGCCAATATTTGAATTTTTACAGGATAAACTGAGCACCACATCGCCCTACAACAACACTCATCCAGGACCACAGGGACTGTGCTGGAGAAGATTTAGTTAACAGAACCATTCTTCAGAGATAAAATTCATCCCTCATTCCTGGAAATATTAAGCAGGATAATGCCAAAAAATTTTAAAAATGCTGATATTTGGTAATATAACAGGGCCAGCTATAGACATGCAAGTGCCAAATTTAAAATTTGAACAATAACCTATTTTCATCTATGAGAACCAATTATTTAATATTTGCACTGGGGCAAAGATATAAAACATCTAGACAGAATCTCTTACAGTCAAGAAGGAGAAAGTGCCAGCCTAGAACTTAAAAACTCTTTTCTTAATTAAGACTTGAACACTGTAACTTGCTATAAATTGTCTTCAAGCACTTTCTATTATCTTCCAATTCATCTACTCGTATTTCCATTGTGACTTTTGAGCTTTTGATAACGGTCAATTAAACAACTATTATAATATAGTTGTTTATGCAAATAACAAACACCAGAACAGCATGTATTTGATAGAATTCATATTATTTTCCCTTATGATCAAAATCACTTGTCCTTAAAAACAAACAAAATATCTGGAAAACCAAACAGATGATGTTTAAGTGATCTTTAAAGGATGAAGGTCATACTTTAACAAAAAAACAAACAAAAAAACAAACAAACAAACAAACAAACCAAGAATTCAACCAACTCTTCTGCAGTTTTTACAATTAAACTGAAAGCAACAAAAATGTTAGCAATGCAATCCAATCAATTCAGGCTTTCTCTGCTTGAAGTTGAGAATCTGCCAATTTATATAAAAATTTGCATTTCAAAATGAAACATAAAATCCTTCTTCACCTGCTCGAAATGAAAAGAAATCCCAGTGGAGCTTGTGAAATACATGCCCATTGTTTAACGACCTTCTAATACCAGTGAAAGAACATCCAAGAACATTGCAGATAATTCTGGTCTAATCAGGTTAATGATGGAAGCCAAGGCCAGGACTATAGCAAGCTGTTCGTTAGCATTTGATATTTCTGGCAAATAAACTCACTTATGTTCATCCATTTAGTTCTCATCCAACAAATGGCAACAACTGCTCCTGATATTCAGTACAGAATATTCTGCTCCCATATCAAATCCTGCTGCTCTAAAGATGCCACTGCTGACATGAAAGAGGAGGCCAAGCTTCTTCCAATGGTTTGTTAAACCAGCGCAGTAATAAAGCTCCAGCTGAACAGGGCAAAAACTGATCATAATTTTTTACTTTTTCTCAGTGTGTGAGGAAGTATCTGGGGAAATTTTATTCTTCGTTGAGATGCTGGACAGGGAAAATAAAACAAAATCACATATTATTATGTTCTCAGTCTTCATACTGAGCTCATGGTTCTGTGGTCACGTACTAAACATGATGTTTTTCTTAAGTATTGTTCAATCTACCATGTGCAAGATTCCAGATTTCTGCTGGCCTTTAAATCCCAGTTTTATGTGTCTCTCACAATCAGTATTCACTGGTGAGATACATGGACATAATCAAGGTTGCTCCAGCTGATTACTGACCAGCTTTAGAAGGCCCAGAAGAGCTGTTTTCTCCAGCTGGAATGTTGATTAAAGCTATCTCAGCAAACATGGAATATATGAGCCCACAATTTCCAGCCATTCACCCAGAGACTATCTGAAATGCAAGATTGGCTGAGGTCAGGCTTAGATGTGTCTGTGATGATGACCATGTGTCAGTGTTCCACTGTCCAGGGAAGGACTCCGTGAGGAGCCCATGGAGGGCTAGAATGAAACTTCTTTGGGATCCAAGCTCTCACCTCTCTGGCACTAAAAAACATCTATTTTTTCCAACAGTGTAATTTTTTGCTAGTTAAAAAGACACATTCACTTTTTTGCACATCTATGCAGTATTACAGTTTCCTTTGAGGACTCCTGACTAGTCTTTACTACACACTTTGAGTGGTTACAGATATGAACTCTCTAAAACTGCAGTGGTTATGCAGCCAACACACACCAGAGGCACATAATGCAGGCAGGTGAAGGACTGGGAATCTAGCAGAAGGTAAAAGACCACCACAGCTCTGATTTTCTTCATGACAGCTGAAAAAAGATTAGGAATTATTTCACATCTACTTATACTATGCTCAGATAGACTGCGCAGGTCAGCTGATATTTACAGCTCCAGCTCTCGGTGAGAGCAGCCTGGCTGCTCTGAATCCAACAGTCTGGCTTTTATCCTCAGGGAAATATGGTCTAGCCATCTCCTGCTTCCACTCCAAAGCGATGGATTTACTTCAGCAGTTGCTGAAGGAAAGATATGAAAAAAATTACCAATCTATTTAGAAGAGCCCATCATGGAGTCTTTTATGTGTAAACATTTCCTGATTTGATGACAACTTATAGGATAAATTGTCTCACTATGTTTTTAATTACTCAGTCTAGACAAGATTAATTGCAATTTATTTCAGTTGAGGTGAGCAGGAGTATCAACATCTCCTATTGAGCACACATCTCCTATGGAGATAAGTCTGTATCCTCCTTGTCTTCACTCCAAACTCAAAGGAGATAAACTGCCTCCTGCTCAAGGTGCTCCTTTCTTATCATCCCAAACAGCTTCTGCTAGCCAAGTCCCATCAGGGTTCTAAAAGCCCTGAGGCCTAAAGAGCTCAGGCCCTGTGGGACACTGTTTCCAGTTTGCACTCTGATGATGGAGGCACCTCAAAATGTGGAGAAAGGAAAGAGTCTGTAGCTCTGAAAGGCTGCTCCAGTTCCCCATGCCAAGGTACTGACAGTGCAGGTGGGAAGGGAGCAGCACAGAGGCAGAAAGCAGGAATGATGGAGCTGGCAATGAAATCAGGTGAGAGTAGCAAGACACAACATCACACACAACTGCCATTTGAGAATGAGAGGTAGGAAACATGACTGGATCGTGAAATTAACTGATAGCAGTAAATAAAATAAGGTAGAAAAAGCAGATGGAAGTAGCAACATACTTGGGTACAAGACATTCATTACAAGACCGCCTGCAGCAGAGGCTGAAACCTCATTAGTCATATGTACTTCTCTGCACCAAATGTGTGATATTTACAGTTATGACTAGTTTATAGGCTAGTTGAAATTTGGACCAATGCCTGGTTTTGTTCTTTCAGAAGCACTTGAACTATCTTTGGGGTAAACAGATATAACTGAGAAAAAATAGACAATGTAGAGTGGCTAAGCAGAAGCTCACAGATCAAAGACAAAAATAATCTGATACAGAGATAGAAAAACAGTATGAAAATAAGAGATTAATGTGGATGGATGGAAAGCACTGCAGGTGTATGGTACTCATTCATATCCAGTCACGCAGTTAATGAAATAACCTATAGAAATGGGAGTGTCTTTTAAAAACAAAAATTACTGCCTGATATCAGCTGAATGATTCACCCTCCAACTTGCTGGAGATTTAAGCAGCACTGCAGTGTACACAAACAATATGTCTCTTTCTCTTACTGTTGATTTTAGGGATTATCATGAAGAAACTGGGAAATAGTGGTCACATTGAACTCTAATCAGATTTTAGTATTAGGAAAAAAAAGAAAAACTGAATTTTTAAAAAATAGTTTCTTAATGTAGCTCAAAGCATTTGTTCAGTGAAGAATGATTTCAAAGTGTAGTTACTAGTAAAGTTTTAGAATGCTGCTCTCACCAAACAATATATGCACAAACTGGCAGAGGGCTTCTCAGCTGCAAATGGAAAAAAAGAATCAAGGTTGCAACTGCAGCAGGAAGAGAGTACAAAGAAAAGGGCATTGGAAAGGTGGAAATAGAAGGGTCAAAAGGGATCATCTCGCTTCTCAGGGGAGGAATGAGACCAACACACAAAAAGTGAAGAGTGATGCTTTTTGAGAAGGATGAATGTTGGTCCCTCTGTCACTCTCTTCCTTCCCTGCCTATCCCAGCTTGTCTCCCTTGACTACCTGTGAGTTTGTGGGCCTCGAGTTGGGCAACTCCCTGGGGGCTCCCCTGGCAGGGGAGACCCTCCTGGAGCAGTTCTGTGTCAGGAAGGAGAGATGCAGAGGACTTTTTTGGTCTTCAGCTTCTGTTTATGGTTATCTTATCAAAACTTCAGCACATGGTCTGTGCCCGGACCTTGCATGCTTGAAAAGAGCACAAAAATGGCTAACAAACTCATGTTACAAGGTCTTTTTAAGTCTAATCAAAAACTAAACAACCCAATTAATAAGTGACACCTAAATTATTTTCCTTTCTAACCCAATAACTGACCCCTAAAGACCCACAATGCACATTTTTTTCTACCCAATTACAAGATACCACCTAAACCCAAGAAGAAAGAGGAAGAGAGAAGAAAGGAATTTGAGACAACAGCCGATATCCTCCATCTTGAACCCATCTATAACATACTATAAACCTAAATTTCTCACCCATATTACATACTACACTACTATCTACAATTTCGACAATCGATTTCACAGTTTTGTGGTCTCTAATTTACTTTGAGGCTTAGGAGGCCTTCTCCATGAATGAGGGTCAAAGTCAGTGTTTTCCTGGGAGTCAGAGCACCCCAGGGCAGACAAGGGGATTTCCTCCCTGCCCTGGGTTCCCACAACTACCTAGGGTGCAAACCTGCATTTGAAAACTGTTACATCAGGGCTCCTCCTTTGCTTCTCTCCTTGAGCCTTCTCTACTCGTCTCTCCCTCACTGGGGAAGGAGAGACCAAGTGGGCAGCCAGTCCCTGCCCCAGCAGGGCAGGAGGCACACAGCAAAACTGGAGGCAGGGATGAGCAGCTGAAGAAGGTCTCAGGGAAGGGCTTTCTGTTCTTCCTTGGAAGGAAGCTGAAGCACACTGTTGCTGCTGAAGAGCACGACCCTTGGAGTACAGTTAATCATTTTTTCACTCTGGTGTGGTGGATTGAAGAATCTCCCCGTGAGGCCGCCCGAGTGCCAGAGGGTCACCAGGAAAGGGACCGTGGTAAGATCAAGCATGACCAAACTACCCCTCAGCAGCACTGAATTGCTGGATCAGCTCATACTGGAGCAAATGCTGCCTACATGCACCTTAAATTTGCCTGCTGTTCCCTTTCCAAAGCTGGTAAAAATGCAGATTTTATCACAGAAGGGTAGAACTGCTAATGTGAGACCTGTCTGTGCTGAAAACCAGCTCTTTTGACTTTCTGATTCAATGCATTCAGCCCTTTGGCTTATTACTTTTAGGAGCAATTGTCCCAAAGATTATTAACTAAAACTTCTTGTAAGTCTCAGTGAGGAGTTAATTAGTTTCTGTCTAGAAAAACAAGTGTCATATTGCTAGAATCTTGCCAACCCAACACAGAGCTCAGTGCATCCTGTGAGAACAGGCATCAGTTCAGCTGGTTTTGAAAAAGACACTCGAAATTACCCCAGGTTATCTGAGTTGAATTTGATTTTTTCCTGATTTATGGCTGACCATTATTCCCATGCATTGTTTTATATCAGCATGTGGTAAAAATAGGTTTTTGCTTTCTCTCCCTTATATTTTCTTTGGAATGCTTCATACAACAAATCTAATAAGGTGTTCAGAAAGTTAGCTGATGTATGAAGACATTAACAATCTGAGGAATATCAAATTTCTTGGAGACTGGAGAAGAAAAAAAAGAGGAAACCTTCTTGGGAACAGATAAGCACAGAAGAAAATATATAATTTGCAGAGATCTACAAATTACTTTAGCACATGTGTGCATATTTATGTTATTTCCAATAGAAAATGTCAAAGGAATTTTCCTCAGCTCTGCTAAATGAACACAGACTTTTCTACAGGTGAATACTTCTTAAGAGTTCAGGAGTCTTAAATAATTATGTATCCTGTTAAAACAGATGACATGTTCCATGCAATCCTGGCAGGCCTTAAGAGAACAATTACAAAGTTTATCTTATTTTTTTTTAGGTTGTATTTGGTTTGTTTGTATTGGATATATTCTGGATTTAGTCTCTTTAACCGTGAACACACAGGGGGTGTGCATGTACAGAAATAAACCAAATAAATCCAAAATGTTTAAGGAAAAGTAAGTAGATGTTTTCTGTGTGTATAACAACAAGTGGACACCCAAAAGAATTTATGAGGATGCTGAAAATAAAATGGAATGGCAAAGTCTACTACAAAAGGCTACTGTAGACAAAACTTGAGATTCAAAACTATTACAGACATATATGTGGATAGAAGATTATTATCTACAGTTGCTATATCTGAGAACAATCTAAGTATTTTTTGAAGAAAGGCTGTAACTTTATTAAGTCCTGAATCAAAATCCCTGGTGAGATCAGGATTTAGACATATATGAAGATGTGCCATAGGGCCTCTGCCTCTTATAGGCCCTTCTAAAGAATCTGGGTTGGGTCACTTTCAGGACAGGCTATGGGATTGACTGCTTTTATCCAGTGTGAAATGTCTGTGCTCCTATGAATTCCTAAACTAAACCATAACTTTTGCTTGAGGAGAATATTTTTGAAATTATTTACTGCACTCTCTTTGTGTTACCGTATAAACACTACTTAAACAATTGGTACCAGGGAGCCATTTATAAACTCAGCTAAATGTAATTCATGTCAAATATTTCTTCTTTTATTAATTGAATTCAATGTGTTTTTCAACTACACAAGTGCCTCAAGCAGAATTATAATCTGCAACTGTTTAGGAATTTCTGATGGTCATTAATGCAATTAACAAAAAATGTTACTTTCCCTATTTTATATTTTCTAAAGTCTTGCATATTTTTCTCCTGAAATTCATGTGTAAATCAGCTACATATGCTTCTGTCTTCTTTTAAGACATATCAGCAAACAAAGATGTGATCTTAGAGATGTACCCTAAAATGCATACTGTAGGTGTTAAAAAAAAACAACCAACCAACCAACCAAAAAAAAACCCAAACAAACAGAAAGCAAAGAAAAAAAATTACTAATCTGAAACCTAATCATGCTGGGTTTAGGACTGTCTTTTTAAAAAATCTTCATCCTAAACAACATGTGCTATAATAGTGTGAAAGCCAACCTGATCTTTCCACTTTTACTTGAAAATTTATCCAAACACCAGTTTCAGACTTCCCAGCAGATGTTTACCAAATAAATCTTATTATATTATATCTTATTATATTATTCTATGTCAACCAATGCTACCTGTGCTCTGCTTCACATGGTCCCTTCCAGAGAAATTATTCCATATCAGTTCACTAATGAACAATGCCTCTCACTGTGGAGCACAGAATTTCAAAACAGTTTTAGAAGGCCTTATACCAAACTTTTCTTTGCCTATTTTTGATTTAAATTAAAATCATTACACTGACACAATTAGCAGGAAGAGCAGTTTGATTCACATTATGATCAGGTTGGTTTTTTTTGAGCCAGGGTGAAAAAAGGAGACCAGAGCAGAACAGCACAGCTGTCATAACATCCCACTGTCATACAAAACCTGACAAAGTGCAGGCTCTGAAAGGTAAAAAATCCAAAACACCACTCTATGGAATGCCCAGTATTTCACTGATTTTTCTCATATAACAGCTGTATTATCATAATGCAAGATCACTACTGAATATATTCTGTATTATTCTAGTGCCCAGACACATTTCCAAGTGATTGTCAAGTTCAAAACAGAAATTAATCTTTACTTTAAAAAATTTTACAAGCCTGGTGTAAGGTTGGTGGTTTAGTGAATTCACAGTTATCCATGATCTAGCGTTAGGCTCTAGGGCTAGAAAGAAAACCATTCAGATTAACATCAGCCAGTGCTCTCACCTTACTGGAAGTTTAATGTTTGACAAATATTTCTGAGGGGAAATGGATGTTTAAAGAATGATCTGCAGCAGTTTTTGAGGAGCAACTCCCTAGTCCCAATGTCCCAATGAGACAAAGCTAAAACACACTTTAAGTTTTCAGTCATATTGACAAAGAAAGTATGTTCGGATTCAAAAAAAATAGTTTGGTGTGAACAAATGAGAATAAGTTGGATGGGGTGACAATCATGAAAGCGAGGACAAGTGACTTTTCTTTGATGTAACAGAAAATCTTTGGAGAGATACAAAACCTGAATGATGAGCTAGAAAAATGAATTTATACAGATATGCAGAAAGCAAGATTGCATTTCTCCAGGCAAGAGAAAGGAGGTTTACAGTAACCAAGATGTGACCTGATGGATCTAGACAGCAATTTTAGTTATGTGAACTGACTGACTGAAAAGGTATGGAGTTAGAGCTGTAGGACAGAATGAGACAGCATGACCAAGGCATTGGGAGGAGAGTCTGCAGAAATACCTAGAGATCATGACTGTGGTTTCCTGAACAACAAAACCTGAAAAGTCCTGCTTTAAATTAAATGAATCTTAAACAGAACAAAACATATTAAGGAGGAAACTGAAGAAGGGTACTAGACCATAAAAGATATGAGATGTCAAATGGAATTCTGTGGCTCTGTCTTGGCACAGACAATGCCAACTGGACTTTCAGTCAGTACTAATGGAAACATCTCTCCATCCTCAAAAAAAAGATGCAAGATTTTATATAAACAAAATATTTTTTAAAACAAGAAATCATATTTAGTATGTGCTGATGACTTGCTGCCTTTTTTATACATATGTTTTTGCTATGGCAAAACCATGTTTTTCAATTAATGTGACAGTGTGATTCAATGTAATCCAATCGAGGTATATAAAGAGAGCTGTGTATAATCAGAAAAGTACTAAAACAGAACTCTTCTGAAAAGGCATTTGGTGTGATGGTGAAACTTCAGGAAACTGAATCAGAAATCTGAAGCAGGAAACAGAAACCTAAAACAGTGCTACAAATCCCAGTGGGACAGCCATTTGTAGATGTGAAGTATTCCCACCACAAATCTTGGTATTCGTGCATTATATAAAAGTAAGTGTTCTTCTGGGAACAAATAGAGGAGAGAAAAGAACCATAGATTGTTCTGAAACATTGGAGCATTATTGTTCATTCCCATGTAGTTTAAAATCTCAGAGCATTCCTGTTTTGAACTTTTATTTTTAGGGATCCTACCATCAGGCTTTACTATGCACGTTAGTTGCAATTTGGAATGCAAGGTATAAGCCCAGAAGTGAAATTATTTTAGTTAATTGAAGGGGGGAATGTAATCAGTCAGATTCTTTTTTCTAATTAAAAACTGCAAAAAATAATTAATTCCAAATGCTTTCTTGCACAAAATAGCTCCAAATCAGATAGGGATTTAGGATGCATAATTGAAGCTTGAATACAGGGTTGAAATACTCTCCAGAAATTTCCAGGGTATTTGCATCCATATTTTGGACTGGGAGCAGTTTCTGTTCAAACATTTAAAAAGATGTAAAACAAGATGGCTATATAAACTATACATACTATACATATGTTCTGAGCCCTATAGGGAATTTGAAATTACAGTCTGAGTAAGAGACCCAGGGGCTTAGTTTGGATTTGAAAGACCCACGAAATTACAAACATATCAATGTATAACTACTTCATCCACATAACAAAAATACAGACCATAGCTGCAAGAGGAACTTTGAGACCCAAAACAATTTAATCAAATGCTCCATAAAATTTTTCATTAGGACGTTTTCCTTGGTCTCACTTACTATAAATCTTCCTTACTATATTTTAAGATCATATTTGTTTATTTTACCCATCCTAGACAGGAAAAATAAGTTCCCTATGTCCGTGCATACTACACTAGAAAACATTTTCACATCACCCCCTTGATGTTAAACTATTTCCTTTCTTCCTTTTTTTCCTGTAAAAATTATGCTGCATTCCTTTTCCGTTTGTTCAAGCAATTTCTATTTCCCTGCTGTGGCATGCCCAGACCTGAACACAGTGGAGTCTTTCCAATGCTAAATACAATGGAGAACAATTTTGTGGCTTTCCTGGGCTGCAAAATATACCATGGCTGTGGGCACTGCATATGTGACATTACTGTGATATATTGTAGGGATACTTATTCCCCTGTGACAATATAATATTTGTTACTTGTGATTTATGTGAGATTTCTTATAATTGTCAGGTCCTGTTCTGAAGGATTTCCAATTTTACTTCTTTTGGTGAATGAACAGCTTATTCATATCAAAATATGGTACACTGGCTTTCAGTGAGCACAAATGCAATATATTTTTAATCAAGATTTTGACTTTGCCATTTTGAGCTCAAAAATAGACTAATGCTTTCAGTGCTTTTACAGAAATTGCAGTTAAGCTGACTCCTTTATAACTTACCTCTCCTCTCCCATTTTTTTTTTAACTTACAAATCTTTCCCAAACTTCCACTGTATAACCTATGTTCTACACATTCTCAAGATTAGGTGTTCATCTAAAAACTTCGCTTTGTCCAAATGATTTAAAAAGACCCAAAACCAAACAAACAGGAAAAAAACCCCAAAACCAAATAAATCCAGTGAATGGTCTGTGGAGATATTTTGTTAGAGGTATTACAGGATTAGTTTGTTCTTTCCACTCTGCTCATAGCAATTGGTTGTGATCACTTAAACTAATTTTCCTCCTTATTATTGATGCAGAAGTGACTTTACAGGAAAAACATCAGAAGTACTGCAATAATTAAATCAGGAGTAGGGTTTCTATCACCATTTGGTGTTATTTTATTTTACAGCATGGCAGATCAGTATTCATCCCTCTAGAAATTTCCTGTTTATGTATCTCTGAAGGAAGCAGGATATTGTTTAGAATTACTTATTTTATGGCAGATTTTAAATGCCTCTAATACCAATAGACCTGCATTGTGCTGCATTTCCATACTTTGAGGCAAGTTATGACAGACATTCTTTGTAGGTTGTTTTTTTTTTAAATTGTTTTAAAAGATGATAGTTCACATGAGTTTGCTTCCACAAAATTATAGTCTGACACATTTTTTATATATTTTTCAACTGACATTTGCTTTCACTGTTATTTTCAACTCAACTTGTCTGTGGAGGTGCCTAGAATGCTTCCATAAGTAGGTTCACTAAGATTTTTAGTTTCATTACTCCAGTACATTTAAGGGTTCCCATTTCAGAGTTAGCAATGTCACCTGAAAATCTGCCCAAGTGATACTGCTTATGTATAGCTAAAGCACTGCTCAGAGCTCTGCTTTGGGGGCAGGCAAAAGCATTTTGGCCATGAAATAGCATTGGTAAGCAAGTAAATGTACTGGTCAGTGCACCAAGTCATCTGCTCACATCTCTACAGCACTCTTCAATTGCTTCACCCCTTCTCGGTGGCATCATATTCACAGTCATTCCCTAGATAATCCCAAATCTGCACAAATACTGACTGAATGTGGCCCATCAATGCTTGAAAGGAGTTCTAACAAACAGCCCTGGTTGTCATTCTCCACGTTACTCAGAGAGGGATGCCCTGGGTAGGGCCATCCTATTAATTCACTAAAGATCTAGTACAGACCTCCAGCAAGATGAAAATCAGACAGTCCCAGACTACCAGAAACATTGAATGAAAAGCATCAACACTGAAGGTCCAAACATTGAATATTTGAATTCTTAACAAATTCCAGCAAAGGGATGTGCAAATGACCAGTTACTGTCTCAAACACAACCTTTGGAAGTGTCTGCTGAGATGAAGGAATTTCCTTGCTTTGAGCATTCTGCTGAATAAGGATTATGTGCTTTAGCATTAGAGGATCCCTTTTACACAGCCCTCAACACCAGTGTTCACGGGGAATGTGCACCACCCTGGAAAATGAAATCCATGCCAAATTCAAGTGACAGGGAAGAGCAATAGTGAGAGATCAGTTTCCGAATTAGTGTGATATGCTTGAGTGTGGAGTTTCTTCCTGCTTTTGAAACTAAAATTTTATCTGATGCTTTGCTTTTAAAGCTGTTTGAAGTCTTAAGCTGTTGGTGACTAAGGAACTATATCATCTTGATAGAATAAATTGTTTTCTCACTGTTGAAAATTAATTGTAGGGTTATCACAGACTGAAAAATTTGGTCATTTGAGACCAGGGAGAAGGAGAAGAACACAGTTTGAGTTGGCTTTCAATTAAATCCCACATTGATATATCAAGTAAATTCAGTACTGTGCTAACTTAAAACACCTGCAGGGTTTTCCTAAAGCTCTGATTTACTTCTAGCTGAGGCAGAGGATTTAATTCTATTTTCAATTCTGGAAGATTCAGGCACAATTTACATTTGCTCAAGATTTTAGAGGTAAATAATATAACTCCCCTGACAGGTTATAATTAATGGTTGTTTAAGGTACATACACACTATCAGATGATTACACTGTAGTGACAGAAGTGCAAGGCAGGATATATTTTAAACAGATAGATTATGAATGAATATTAGCATAGGGTATTTATTTTTTTCCATTACAGGCAAAAGTCCTATACACTTTGAAATCAGAGATTCTATAAATGGTCACCCTTTGTGCTTTCTCAGAAGGTCCCTTTCAGGTTTGCATGTCAGCTTGACTGCTAGAATAAAAAATTTAAAATTTACCAGTTCTACAATTTGCATTAAAATCTCATGTCCTCTCACAGTTGCCATGTAGTAAGAGTAAAATATGCTCAGTGCTCATGTACTAATTCTTTAGAGGTATCAGGGAGAAAAAGATAGGAACAACCATAGTGACTGTGAGATCAGGAGTGGTTCAGTCCCACATCAAGAGGCATCTGGAGGCCGTATGAGTAAAATTGCCAAGCTGATGTAGCAGGTACCTTTCTGTGCTCAGAAAGCAGAGGGGTGTTCTGAGGGGCTGGGAGAGGCTCTTGCTTGTGCTGAGCCGAGCCCCCATCCCACCCAGCCGGGGCTGGAAGATGAAATGCACCCTCAAGCTGTTTGAGGAGGGACCTCAGCAGCTCTGTGAACACCATGAGCACAGCCCAGGCCCTCCTTTTGTTTGACCTTCTGTTCTTACATTTGTTGGCAGGAGAAGCTTGTTAGAGCAGAAACATTCACCACATGGGATAAGGCAAAGCAAGGGTTTTCTTTTTCTTTTTCTTCACTCCACCCCTCCTTCTCTATTTTTTTTTCTCCCTCCAAAGGGAGACATTATTTAGCTTTGTAACTAAAAATCACATTGGTAATAAGCATGTTAAATATATTGCCTAATTATATTCTAGTTATTTTGTGAAGAATTCAGTGCCTTTGTTCAATTTTATCTTTTTTCTCCTCTTGTCTATGAAGAATACTTATGAATTATGCATGCAAACATAATTAAGAATAACAATTGGTGAATTTTACTCTAGTGACATTGCTCTTTCAGTCTCCCACACAACTGTAACTGTACTGAGTTTATGCAAGGGGCAAAGTTTCTCTGCTAAAACCAGAAGTATTCTGTCTAAAGTTCCTTTGAGTGCCAACAGCACTAAATATGGGACAGTAGTTTTGCTACGTGTTTCCTGCTTATTCCTAAGTGATTGAAAGACTCCTCTGGACCAGAGAAATATTGACCAGGTATATAACTGACTTAAATTCTAGTAGGGGTGCTGAAGGTGGGTGTTAGAAAAAAAAAACTGCTTCTTAGTTTATAAATATTTGATCAATATACTGTTAGCCTGAATTATGAACTTTTCAAATATGAAGTGAATTATTCACAGTAATTCTATTTGATATATGGAAGGTAGCTGCTTTTTGAGATTCCTAATACAGAGTGTTTGTCTTTTGTCCTGTTTTTGACTGGAATTTCTTTACTCACATAGAGCCTAAGAAAAGAATTTTACCCACAGCTGACCTGAGATCAGCCCCCTGAAGTTTATCAGAAATTATTCTGAAAATGACAGATCTTAATTAATCTTCCAATAACTCTTGCAGTTCAGCTGTATCAGAACTATAGTTCTGTTCAAGTCCTTTTATTATTGGAAGGTTGACAGCTTTCAGAGAAATCACTCCAAACAAAGGCTACGAGCACTTCCTGTTAGTAAGCATGTGTAATTCAAGAATAAAAGACTTGCCACCTATGCAAGATAGGTCACTAGGAGAACAAGATTGTTTTCCCACTTTATGTATGAAAGAAGTCTAATATCTTGCCCTTTTTTTCCTATTATTTAAATATAAACTTGTTTTACATTATATAAAATACAAAGGATTATTTTTAGGCACTGTAGAAAATAGATTTATTTACTTGTAGTGAATAGGATGGGCAAAACCTGAAAATAAACTTCAAGTGCATTAAAAAGTTGCTAACACCAGGCATAACATGCAGACTTAAATTCTGAAAATGGGCCTGCATAAGTGCCCTCCTCAGGTCTCTGGGAAGAACAGCTCAGGGCAGAACTGGAACCTTATTTAGGACATAACAGGAAACACTGACCCAAAGAAGGTTGGGATGAGAAATCTTTAGAAAAATACAATCTTGAAAATAATCCAAGACATTCAAATAGAGTCTTCAGTGATGTGATGATACAGGGGGATCTGCAGTGATCAGATCTGTATAAGTTACAAATTGCCTTAAATCAATGCAGAATTTGCAAATTGTCAGAGTTTAGTGGCTAAAGTGGTATTTTGTTTCATCAGTGCATTAATCCAGCACCTCATTACTTGTGTTTTCTTTGCCTTACTCATTCAAGCTTAGTTTCTTTTGATTATAGGTTTGAGTCAGGCCTTCAACAGAAATACAGAATGTCTACCACACCCCACAAAATACTTATATATTCTTTATATTGCCATTGCACTGATCAATGGTGGTTCAATAGTGAAAGTGAAGATATAAACTAGATTCTTGATTAATAGCATTGCACTTCCCTATTTCCTTGATGGTCTTCATAATTACATAGTGTCTCACAAATCTGTTTTTCTGAGAAAGTTCTGCTCTCTACTTTAAAAGATGGTTTAAGAATTCACAGAAGCATAGGAGAAAAGTAATTAGCCTGAATTCTGGGTATAAATACATGGCTAGAATGTATTAGAGCTGTGCTGTAAGCAGCCTATTGCTTTGAAATGCAAAGAAGTCTATTCAAATTGACCAAACATTTATGAAAATATCTCCTATTTTATTAACCTTTTGAAACAGTTTTCAACAAAAAACTCAGCATGAGGTTTAGGAGATCTCTTCAGAAGCTCTGGATGGAAATAGGCTCTGATGAAGTAATTTTCAATGTAGTTTACTCTGTTATGCTTATTTGACTAGATAACTCACTTTTTATTAGATTTATCCCTCTTTTTTCTGTGTTTCCTTTATTTCCTCTCCAGTTTTCTTTTGCCACTAGAAGTACTCAGTGGTGGGAATAAGACAAGCAACTTTGAACCTAAAACCACTTCAATCTTTTCACCACTTAACTTGTACAGGTTAATTGATTTTTCCTCCCAGCACAGTGCTCATGCCAGATTTACATTTCCTCACTTTCAGCCTCCTGCTACACCTAACCATGTTCTTCTATTATTCTATTTTGTCTCTAAGAATTTCCCATCTAAAATGTTTGAGGAAGGAAGGGTAGAATTTGTTTTTCTACCTCTCCTTCCAGCTTCAGTGGTTGTCTAAGGGTACTTTAGTGCTTCTCTATATAAAATGTACTGAACCAAAAAAGAAAATGACATTATGTGACTTCAGGGTTACTGGAAAACTATATTAAAAGGGAAGACAATTGCTTCTAAATGATTTACATATAAACACATATATACAAGTGCACACATATATTGAATTACCAATTTAAAACATCTTCACTTTCAGGAGAATACTGTGTTACTACACTGTGGTACTATTATTGCTATGTCAGAAGCAGTAACTAATGTCATTCAGACCAAGAAGGAAGGTAAGGAAAGAAGGCAGAAGAGACATTATTACATAATTGGATTTGAATTTTCTGGTATTGTTTGGGGTTTTTTTTGTTTTGTTTTGGTTTTTTTTTTTTGGTTTTTTTTTGGTTGTTGTTTTTGGTTTTTGTTTTTTTTTTGTGTGTGTGTAGGAAGTGCTAGAGCATCAAGATTTCTCAAGCTGGAATTAAAATGGATTTGCAACCTCACCCTTCATGGCTTGAAAACCAGTATTTTTAAGATAGCTTTGACTGAATAGCTCCATCAACTTACCATCTGTCTTCCCTGCTAAGCCCTATCTCTTTCTCTCTATTAAAATGAGGAATTTTTTTTAAGTGACACACAGAGAACTTTTATTTGATTGATGACTTCCTGTTGTCATTAAATAGTGGCAGTATAATAGCAGGAAGAATTTTTGAAAAAGTAGTGCTATTCTGTCATAAACCACCAGCAGGAATCTATCACTCAGAGTTGTAAAGTTTACTCTGAAGAATCTGAATCTGTTAATTGACACACAGAATTAATATGAGAAAATCAGGCATTACTAAAAATCTTCATGTCCCGGAATGATTGCATTGAGTTTAGAATCATGAAGTTCTGGGAAAGAAAAGGCAGTGTGACTTTTCTCCTTCAAAACTAGAGAAGTTTGCATAGAATTATAAGTGTTAAAAAAACAAAATTACTATTTTAGATAGACCCTTTTCTAATAGAACTCTCCATATGTTGTGTACATATATGTAATATATATTTTATACCCAGAGGTAATATATAGAATTTATTTCTAATATAAAAAAAGTTGAAAAGCCCAGTATAGGATAAATTTCATTATGTTTACTGGCAAAACAATATGGCATCAAGATTTGGCATGGGAAAAGATTTTCAATGAACATCTGAGGTTTATTGCATGTTGATTAACAAGGATAGTACTCGTATTGAGGTGAGAAATGTGAGCCTTCTGACTTTTCTGATTTACATTAGCGGAGGATACAGTTCACAGAGTGTTTCTTTCAGTGTGCCACCTTGCTAAACAAAAGCTATTTAAAAACCCCAACAGGTAGCTCAGATATTTTTGCTTTAGAAGAATCTCCCTGACACTCTAAAAGCACACACGTCCAAAGGTAAAATTTATACATGGCTGGAATGAGGCAAAGACTTTACAAGTAGAAAACAGAACTACAAATCTTTCTATACTTTCATATAATCCTTCACCAATATCAACCCACAAATCACACATTAAACCTAAAGCTAATCTTTCAGCTTTACAGGGACATTGTGTTGGACGCATGCAAGGATTATTTCATTTAAGTGTTTGGGTTTAAGGGGAAAACTGAAGAAGCAAGGACCCTGCAAGGTCTCTTTAGGAGCCAGAGAGGAAGAAATTACTGCATGAAAGTGTCCTTGCAGTGCTTCCTGATGATGTCAACAGAGCTCTCCATTAACAGCAGCATGAAAGCAGAGCCCTCCAGAGTCTCTGTGAGCCCAGCCTCAAGCCAGAGCAGCAGAATGAATCCAGGTCCCTCATGTCACACACCTGACATGTGATAGCCACCCATTGCTAAGTTTATACTGAAGCCAGGCCTTTGCTATCAATATTAGACACCTCCACAGAGTTTATTGTTCTGTTTTCTAGAGGAACATGAGGTTATCCATGATGTGCTCCATGAAATGTCTTTGTGTTTCTCTAATCTCTGCAGTCCCATGCTCAAAGAGCGTACCAGGTCTGTAAGTTATATGTCATTGAATGTTATCATAGATTTTATTCAATTTCCATGGAATATTTTTATTTCTACTAAATAGAGCACGAATTCATGACACTATCAATAATTATTTATCAGAGTAACTCACCCATTCAGGAATTATGTTAGCAACACTCTGAGACAAAGCAACACTACAGCAGGATTTAACCAGAATTTTCAAACCTTCAATTTTCAGAGAGCTCTGGACATATTCAGTATAACATATATCCATTTTTTATTTCATATTGATACCTCTGTTTAAAAGCAGAATATCAAATACATGAAATATTTTGTTTTTCTCAAAGATGGAAGCAGAAGCCTCAAGTACTCTGTCATTCAAATGCAGTAAAATCTATGGAGATCTTCCACAATTTAGAAAAACCTTCTGAGGTCCATCTAACACAGGGAAATCCAGCATCCCTTTCATTTTTAATGGAGTATTAAGAATCATTATAGCAATTATAATAATTACTTGTAAGAAAAGTAAGGTAAGAAAGATCTGTAGTAAATATTTTCTCTCCATATGTATTATTTGAATAAAATACCTGAGTATATAAGGAATCATGAATGATAACTGAGAAGACAGTACAAACAGAATAATCTATCAGGGGAGAAAAAAAATCCCTTAAAAATCTGTGAAAACTCTTTAAAACCTCACTTTGACAACTCCAAAATGAGTGAAATGGTTTTGGCACAAGATGTTGACAAGTTATCTGACTTGAATTACAGTTTTACATATTATGATTCTTTTATCCAAAACTTCAAAACAGAACTTGCAATAGACTGTTTCAAATAAGTTAAAATTTTATAAAGAATAGAAATTGTTATATTTCAGAAACTGCAGTATTGTTAATTTCAAAAATAAAAATCTTTTGGTACAACCTACAAATGAAAAATCACACAGTTAAGCTAATTTGACAGTAATTTTCCCAAGTTTTTTCCCCCTTTTTATCATCAGGTTTCTCTAAACACGAAACTCTGAGAATTCTTGAATCTCTGCCCTTCGCTACACACCCAATTTTGCATTGAAAGTAATTGTCTTGCTCCAAGAAAATTAATATTTTTTCAATCAACTGCCTCAACAGATTGAGGAAACTGTTGAGTGTCTTCTAACATACAGGAAAGTCAGCAACTCTGGCTTATTTCAGACAACAGGAATGGGATATCTTCTCAGCACCCTCTGACACAACTGAATGCTCTACCAGCTCTGTGTGAGTTGAAGAAGACAGGGAGTAGAAGTTTCTCAAACAGAGAAGATACAAAAGTAATTTGGGGTTTATATAAGTAATCATGGACCTATAACACCAAGCTGAGGGAAATTGGATTCCTTGTTATGTTTTCTTGGTCTTACAAGCTTGCATCCAAGAATTTTATTCCCCAACAACATGAAACTGAGCATGCAACAGCTTTCAGTGTGGTCAGCCCTCCAAAATCTTACTTTTACTCCCAAGTTTTTGATGAGGGCTGTAGCACAAATGTAGCAAATAACATGCTCAGCCAAACTTTGAACACAGGTTTCTCAAGCCATAAACTTCATCCAGTACTAAATAGATCTGAGAAAAAGGCAAACTTCTCCCACCACAAAATCTTAAGGTGTTAGACATGCCATTACTCCTGAGCCAATATGTTTTATTTTCTTAATTTAAAAAAGAATAAATTAAAAATGCACGAGACATATTCACTCCTCTACTGCAGGAAAGTGTCCAGACCCTGATGTCATCACTGAACAAGACAACATGAATCTATTTGCCATGGTAATCTGTGAAAGCCTGATCTGACAACAAGAATGGGTACATAATACACACCCAAAAAAGGGGAAGAAGAAAGCCAGGACATGAGATTAAAAACCAAGCAAAACAAAACATACCCCCAAAATTCTCCTATAAATATTGATTCCAATTTAATTGTTTAGGTGTTGTAGGGTTCATCCTTGCCTGGTTGTTGTTGTTATGGGCTTTTTTTGTTTGTAGGAGGGGGTTTGTCTTGTTTTGCTTGGGTGATTTTGTTTGTTTTGGGGTTTTTTTTTATTTGATTGGTTTTTTGGAGGATGTGTGTTTGGGATTTTTTTCCAGACCTCTACTGGTAAAAAAAAAAAAAAAAATAGTTGCCCAGTGAGTTAAACAGACGAGGGTTTGAATCAGTTCTGCAGAGCAGGTGACTGTCTTTTTCTTCCATGAGCAGTGATCTGATATTTTTCCATCTTACACTTTAAAAATTCAAGTCCAGTAAAACCACGTGTATGAATTTTTAACTCCCTATCTCAAGCCAAAGCTCTCTATAGCCCACGTTCTCTGAACTCTGATCCACATTAAGGTAGAGCCTGTTAAGAAATACAAAACACAAATCAGCATTAACCCAACCCTGATAAATCCTGTAGTTGCAGCACAGCTCTCAGACAAATGAATATTCTAGAAGTAAACACATTACATAATAAAAATGCACATACCAAATGGTGAAAGATTAATTTAGACCCCTTAATAAATTCATTCTTCCCCAATTTGTGTCAATGATTTGCATATAATAAAATTGTCCTTGAGCAAATATCTGATAAAGTAACAAACCTGTCAACTGCATAAATTGCCTGCTTGCTAAGGCTATCTGGCAGTTGGCTCGTGCAGAGGCAGATGCTCTGCTATGACACAGTAGCTGCAGGAAACATTTGTCTGTTATGTGATAAGAGGGGGAAACAGAGTCAAGATTAGCTTGGATTTTACTCAAGCTCAATATTCACCACAGAAGAAAGGAATATGCTCTTTAAGCAAATCTGCATATGTTAAGTCCCTTGAATTAGACTTTTTCAACTCATCTAAAAAGGATAAAGATTTTTGCTAAGTATGAGAGGAGATTAACTGATCTGCAACTGAGCATTTATTTTTTCAGAATGCTTCACGTTGATCACATTACTTAATGAATCACCAGCACGTAACAAAGAGAAGAAAAGGAATCTACATAGACAATATGTTATACTACAAAAATCTGAACCTAAAATTTTAGTCAGGATAGGTCATTAAATACTCATGTTTTCAGAACACATGTTTTAAGGATGATTAAACTGACACATTTACCCCAAAATTCATGTTAAAATCACCGTTGCAAGGTGTTCAGCAGACCTTTTAGCCAATAGCATGTGTATATGAAGAATTTTTTGTTCAGAGGCAAGCCTTGAAAACAGCACAGCCCTTCCTAGTATTACATGAGAGCTACTTCTTCAGGAAAAAAATGGAAAAATACTGAGGAAACACAGGTGTCAATTGGAAACTACTCTTCTGCCCCTTTCCTTCCTGTCCTCTGTCACAGCACAGAAACTTGGAAGACCGTTCATACGAAGATTACAAAGTATGAGCATTTATTGGTTTAAATTATTCAGGAAAAAATGGTATTAATTCAGATATGTAGTTTCCAGTGATGATCTCCCTGAAATAAGCTGCCTATAAATCATGTAGAGTGAAACTAATTTAAAGGAATGAAAGCAAAAATGCAATGTTTCATATGTTTGATCAAATAAGAAGAGATGTGAAATTGTGACTGTTCCTGCCTTCTTGCCTGCATTTTCTTTAAAAAACAGAACTAAACAAACTAGAGGCACACTCACAAAATCCCACTCTAACTTTAAGATATTGCTGAAATTCAGACAAAATTCCATAAAGCAGATGGATTTCTTGCTGTTAAATAGAGAACACATTAAGAGCATGGCAGACCTTCGCTTTTCAAACTCCTAGGAAGTGAGACTTATCAAGGAGTTTGAAGTGATAATTGCCATGCACGATGCCAATTATTTATATGGCCGTGTCCAGTTGGAAAAGGCAATTTTCAGCATGTCTTTTCCTGATGCACTATGAGAAAATATGCCTCACAAGCAGAAAAATCAAAGCTGTACGAGAATCTGCTCCTGGTAGAAGTGAGAACTGGATGCTTACACATAAGGAGCTGTCAGAGACAACTGAAAAAAGTCACCTTATCAGCAGCAAAACCACAGAGTCAAAACTGATCCTGTCCCAGGCCTATCATAAACCTCAGATTCTCCCACTCAAAGATTAAGCCAACATTTAGATATAAATCTATATATTTAAAAAAAAAAAGGCAAACACAAAATGTAAAACAACAAACTGCACTTTTCAAAAAGTAATTATTGCTGAAGAGAGATCCTAGTTACATATATTGACCAAAGAGTTATAAAACAATATGCATAATATTTCTTTTACCTGTATGTATAAAAATTGTATTACTGAAAGTTGAACCCAAAGCAATCAAGTTTGTATATGTTACTGTAATTTATCACTTCCAGCAATAATAAAAAAAATTACTCTCAGTTCTCCAGAGTTCTCAACTGTGTTGCACATCACTGGAGGGTTTGAACAACCATGTTTCAACACATCTCTGAGAAACAAGGCTGTTGATATGGTCTCCTTTCTTCCAGTCATTTTGCCCTGAATGGACAACGTATTCCCAGCAGCTGTGCCAAAGTTCTTACCCAAGTGACAGAAATCTTACAACCTGGGGGAAGAACCAAGCTCCAGCACCCCAGGGCACACATCAGTATTCTCTTCTCACAGAACACCAGCTCAGACATTGAACAAGAAACACAAAGGCTCCTGCACAGCCCTGCAGAGGACACTGCCAGCATGTTTAGGCTTTATTTGGGAAAGTCTTTATTTGCATCAGGCTCTGTGATCACTCTTCACCAGCACTGGAATAGTGAACTTCTAGTCAATGTTGTACATGCTGATTTTTTTTTTTAACTTAAAAGCACATAGTATGGACCTCAACTTAAGGGTATTTTAGCATGCCTTTCCCATCATGGTTATGCATCTTTGAGGATCTGGCCTTCATATGATGCTTATACTAGTTATAGAGACTGGATACCCTATAGGAGACTGGTTACTGCTCCTTAATTCCTTGCCAGACCCAAGAGGCAAATTACAAGTCTGCCTCAATCTGCAACAGCTGTCTGCAGTGCCTCTGGAGTCAGGCAGAAAATAGAGACTGCAGAGTCTATTTCAGTTTTCCTGCTTAACCCTTCTGCTCCTCACTATGTCCCAAGGGATCCTCATGTGTCAAAAGTCAACAGAGCAACTGGGGAATTTTGTTTGCTAGGTTTTTATTATTATTATTTTTTTTTCTTACCACTGTTTCAGATTGTGATTTTATTCTCTGCGCTGTCAGGGGAAGTGGGGTGACACCTGAAATTCCTAAATTATGTTTGAAAAAATTGGCACGGCAATGAGTATGACTTACATAGTGGCAACAAAGGTTTAGTTAAATAAAAGGGAACTGGGGTATTTCAAAAATCTTGCTAATGAAGGTACAGATAGATATAATTAATCTAATAAAAACAATATATGATATAGCTGAAGACTCCAGGGCATTTTCTAAGCAGAATAACAGAGAGTAGTTTCTTATCCCCATTTAGTACAAGAAAGCAAAAATGTTTCAATTTATGGAATTACATAGGTATGTGAAAAATTAGATCCCAGTCTATTTCCTGAGGTGCCTAAAACCCAACGCTGAAAATCCTGCTAATATGATTAAGCAGCTCCTCTGTGAGCAAGTCTGCATTTGTGAGCAATTCCCTGGGTGTTGCAGTAGCTGCAAGTGAGAAGCTTATACCTAGATTGGCTGTGGAGTTCATATGGGAGGAGAGACACAAAAGATTTATGAGAAAAATCAGAAGGATAGGTGGGAGTGGGAGATGCTTAAGAGTTACACCATAGCTAGATTCATCTTTGTAACAAAGTACTTGGGAAAAAAAAGAAAGACTTAGACATAGTTCTTGCTTAATAGAAATGTCATGCTTTCAGAGATCTGTCATGATGCTTAAGCTGACAGAATTCCCTCTAACTTCTGGTACTGAGAAATATCTCTTCCTCAAAACTAAGGAGATACACATATGTTTGCAATAATGTACTAGAGAGCCCCACGTGATTAACTGTAAGTGATAAAAAACGCTATTCATCTGCCTGAAAAAAACAACAAAGCAAACACATGACTATTATGAGTCTCTTTTCACAAATCACCTTATTTCAGTGGTGTCATTTCACCTCTGACAATTAGTCAAAATTCAGAATCAAATTATGAAGTAGAAGCTTCTTCAGGAAAACGCAAAGAATTCTGAACTACTTTTCTTTCAGAGTCTTTGTATTTCCTCACTTGTTATTCTCTCATCTGGCATACAGTGGCCAGCAGAGAAATCATATGTCATACTTCCTTGTGCTCCTAGAACACACTGGGGTAGGATGAAGGGCATAGGAAAGCACTTCCAGGTGTATTCCACCTCTCTGATGTTTGGCAGGAGATTTTCCTTCTCAAGCTCTCTGCCATGGACAGTAAAAGTTCATAGATAATTACAGTATGTGGAACTAAAACTCCTTTTTTTTTCAGGAGAGATTTCAGGCTAAGCAACCATTTACTTAGTCATCAATGAACTTAAAGGGAAGGGCTGTTCTTCACAGGTTATTCTATGGGTTTGGGGATCTAAAAATGTCAAGTCCTGATCTTTAAATCCCTGGTCCAGTAGGTCACAATGTCTCCTAATTACATTAAAACTACTTACACAAATCAGATTAAGTGAAGTGTTCATGGGAGGTTACAATCCTGATGACATGCTGAAAAGTCTGGAGAATCACCATTATAGGAATGTTTTGTACACACAATATGTCACTTTTTATTAGAAACAATTCCAATTTTTGGTAGTGAAAGCATAATAAAGTGAGGATGTTCATAGGGCCTATAGAATTAGAAACAGAAAGCATGAGTCAGACTTTTAGCAATGACGGTTTCTGTTGCTAAATATATGAATTACAATTCCAGCTTCGTGCTCAATGAAAATTTTGCACTAACTACAGAGGCCCAGTTTATACATTCTCAAAAGGAAATGAAAGATAGAATGAATCCTTTCCTGTCCACAGACCCTGAACTATAGCTGTATAGTTGAGGAATGCAAGCAAGAAAGGTATATGGTTTACAAACTGCATAAATTCCAGCTCATTAAAAAGCAAAACTTACTGGAGTGGGCCAGTCAAAAGGTTTCAGTACCACAGGGTTGGTAACCCCGAAGTGATAAGGAGAATACACAATGCTGCACTCTCACTGATCTCCTACTGTCTCTTTCATGAACTCCAAGCTCTGGCATTTCAGCAATGCCTCTCCACAGGCTCTCTAGAGAAACAAGAACTTGTCACACGTCCTACCACTGAGATAATAGCACTTGGTTTACTTCCATGTTTCAATCGTTCTCTAAGTCATGAATATCACTTATCATACCAAGCAAGTCTCAGAAACCAGAACAGCTCAGGCAGTTTGAATGGTGCCTCAGTTTTGTGTTTTGCTGTCCTGTGTAAGAGCTGGCCCAGTACAAGCCCTTACTCAGCCCCCTGGGTTAGACCTTCCCTTTCTGAGGCCTTGGCCTTGCAGGAGGTTTGAGCTGAGTATTGCAGCACCTGCTTATTGCTTTCAGAAAGATTTACCATATGAGAGTGCAGAGGAAAAACAAACCTCACCCAGAACAATGACAACAAAAAAACCCCAAAAAACCCTAATGTGTCCACGATCAGAAAATCCTCAACCTTCAAACTTTTTGTAGCCTGGCAGACCTCTGAAAAAGGCCACTCTGTCCCTGTTCTGCCCTCCCTCAGGCAGCCTCCATGGGCCACCATGACTGACAGGGCGCAGGGCTGGGATGCTCTGTCTGACCAACTCTTGCTGTGCTGTGATGGAAACACACAGTGAGCTAGCAAGACTTTAGAGCTGAACAGGAAAAAATAAAGCACATGGGAGAGAGCCTCAGCTGGATGGAAAATGATGCTGCAGTGCTTTACACCACTCAGTTCTAACTCTCACACATTAGTGGCCTTTAATTAGTTTATTGAAATTGCTTAATGTAAAAGTAGGGTTCATCAGTAGAAAAGAGCAGTTTTGGAAACAATGAGCACTTTTTCCTAATCAATATTCTAGATATTCTATCAGCTCTCACAATGAATCAGTATTACATTTCTTTGGTTTTATTACCCCTCAAGTAACCCGAGATACAGTTCTTGAAAATGTTGGAATGAAATAAGGATTAAATTGTGCCTACACACTGCAGTTCAGCATCCCACAGATCTACAGTATTTATTTCTTACTATCAATAGACTCATTTTTAATAACATGGGTAACCACTGTTTTAGTGTTTATTCTACTATCTATATATAAACACAATGATGTCAGTGGCAAATAATGGTAAAATTAATATTGCGTCAATACATTTCCTCATCTGCTATTTTTAAGGATGAATGAGTTAAGTCAGGGGTGGTTCTGTAAGGGTAGGATATCTGGGGAATATATTCTCCCATAACCTCTTTGACTTGGAATTTAATACGCAGATGTAAACACACCTGGTTTCTGCTGGGAATAAAACCAAGGCCATCTCACAAGGAAGGCAGGGGGCCAGGGCCAATAAAGGTCTGCACTGCCTACAAGTCAGGCATTGCAAAGTCTGTATATAAGGAAGTTGGCTCCAAAGTGAAATCCAAAACCAAAAGAGATTTTTAGGCTTTTTCCACATTTGGTAAAGCACCTAAATCTCCCAGTGCTGGTGCTGGTTAGTCTCCAGTATGAAATGCTGAGTATAGACATACCTCTAGATTCTAGACCACGATGTCACAACTATTTCCCATTTTTCTCCAGAAACTGTCTAATGTAAAATACAGAAATCAGTCCTGCCATCAGGGCTTGCCAGCAAGGACTTGCTGCTTTACTTGGGTACTTTAAACACAAAGATGTCCCTGCTGGTTGTTCCCCTTTTAAATATTGCATTGCTTGTTGCACAGTGACCTAGATTCAACAAGATAGAAGCAGAATTGTTTTGGATGCCAAAAGTGCTTTAAAAGAATGCCCTACTTGGACCCAAATAGCTGTTAACTCTACATCAGGGCTCTCCCCTGAGAGATAACAGTGGGAATTTAAATGTCTCCAGCCTGAGGGCAGCAGTGAACTGTATTGCTCAGCTTCTTGGGCAACCCATTTTATCTACTGGAGGATGCTTAAAAGAAAGCTAATGATTTTTCTTCAGTTTAAAGACACTACAACTGCTGGGTGAGATGTGTGTTTCTGACAGTGGCTCTGCTGAACTCAGAACCTCCAGTTAAATCAGACCTCTCACTAGGGGATGGTGGAGCTCAAATGGGAGACAGGTATTTGGTCTGAGGCAGATTTGGGCATATGAACATGGGCATCTGCTAATTTTCATATGAAATGAGGCACAGGGGAGAGCTGTCTTCTGGAGTGATGCTTGGACTTCCAGTTTTAGTCTTGAACGCCTGAAGGCTGAATAAAAGCCATGGATTAAACACAGTGGAAGCAAGTGGAGTGGGATGTGGTTTGGTTGTCATTTTCCTCCCTCCTTTTTAATATGCAGTTCTTGCCATATTAATAATCCCTTACACCAAAACAAAATTTCCTCCTCTGCAGCTGTTTGCAGGCAGAGCCCATTGTCAGTATCTGTCAGGAGCTCATCTCTTAGAATTCTTCTTCATCTCTCTGAATGCTTTGATTAGAGATTTTACTGTTTGAGAAAAAAATTGAGCTGTCAATCTTACCAATCAGCTGCTCTCTTTTATGTTCATCATTCTTTTTTAGCAACATGTGTGATCTTAATATGTACAAATATGAGGCCCTTCACATTTTAAAGATTAGGTGCAGACCTATGCAAACAAAAAAAAACACAAACAAACAAAAAAACCACCCCACAATATATCCACCTCCTTCTCATCCCATCAATAGCTAAGATAGAATATTGCCTAGCTAAGAATACAGAACAGATGCAGGACCAACATTATTGATCTGATCTATTTGATTATAGGACTGTGACCCAAAAGTTGCTCATTCTTCAGATAATCTGATAGGATTGCTCTGTTTGTCTGTTTCACTCAAATATACAGTTTTACAAAGTAAATTGGAATGAGAACATTAATGATGGATCCCTACGAATTTTTTAATTTATAGAATTACAGCTACAATATGAAACCATGAATCAAAACATATTAATGTCAAATATGAATTCTAAAATTATTTAGTATTTTGGTCTCTATATTACAAGAAGGTAAATACTGGGCACCTTGATAACCACAGCTTTCTCAGGTAGCAAGATTCAAAAAACCTAAATTACACTACTCCCCTCCAAGAATGCACGTTTTGATGCATTTTTCCATGACAATTCTGCTCTTACAGATCTATTCAGATCTTAATACTAGACTGGAATATTTGGTAATAAAAATATCCTCAAGCAGCTATAAAATGTATTGTTTTTAATGCTTTATCAGAAGTAATGTATGACTTTGGTATCTTTCAAATTAATACCACCAATAATGCAAATACAAATTTTTGCAAAACACAGAAATACCAAGAGCTTATGGCTTATGATTAAAAATATTCAGGAAATTCAAAGACCAGTACCAGGCATAACAGAACTGCCCTGATCAGATGTAGATGGGATCTGCTTGTTTAGCGCCAGGTGCTTATGACTTTAATATGTAGAGAAAACTTCAGTGAACTGCACACCTCAGATTCAGTGTTGTAAATTCTTTAATTCCAATTGTTGTGTCTTGTGATGGGCTTTGAGTAAGGGCATCTCTGCATTAGGAACCTAAGGCAAAGCTGAACCTGCCTGTTCTAATGGTCAGCTTTGCCACCATTTAAATTCCTGCATTCAGGGCAATGAATGTGAGGCACTGAATGCTCACAATCTCCAGCCCACACCACTCTGCTTTTTCCTCACTTTATAATGATGATAATGTCTAACACAGAGCAGTTTGGGGACACAGGTCACACAGGATGCCTGGCTCTTACGGATTTTATTTGCCAGCTGACCAACTTCAGTATGGATATCAGTGAGACACAGTGAGTGCCTAAGGAACCCCCACAGTGCCAGATTTATCCAAGTCATTTTTAGGGGTTTCCATGAAGATACTTTGTAATACCATAATACTGCATTATTGCCTCCACATTGTCTGATAAAAGGACACAGCAAATAATCTGCAATGGAATACATCCTATGTTTTTAAACACAGGAGCCTGTGGTTGCCATAGTTACTAAACATACTGTAAACATTGTTTGTTATTTGCAATATGTTGCCCTTTAAGGGAAAGAGAGCAGTATATGTAGCATAGCTACACAGAAGACCCACTGAATGTTTGCAGTTGGAATTGATAACTTGTGTTGGCAACTTGCCCTTCCAGATGAAGGGATGGTGTTCCCTGCTGTGGAAGCAGTGCTCAAACACTTCAGGAGAAAGAGGCAAGCAGGCCCACAGGGGCAAATGGGATCCTGATATCAACTAAGTAGGAATTGTTAAAAAAAAAGTGTCATGGAAGGACTAAATTGTTAAAGCAGCATTACATAAGTAAACTCATCAAATTGGTATAAAGCACTCAAATGTTCTTTCTCATTGAATATCACAGGGACATTTATCTCTCTCAGGATTTTTTATAGAGGTGCACAGAGAGAAAGAAAGAGAAAACCATTCTATTTCTGCTCCTTGTTTTTCTCATGTGGAATGTGCTTGGAGAATTGTTTACCTGGGGTGATTGCATGATTGGATTCAGGTGAAGATTGTTTGAGCCTGATGGCCGATCCAATCCACCTGGGGCTGGACTCACACGAGAGAGTCATGAATTGGGAGTTAGATTTGGTAGTAAAAGTAGGTATGTAGTTTTAGTATCTTCCTTTATATAGTACATTAATGTATTTTAACATAGTTATAATAAAGAAATCATTCAGCCTTCTGAATTGAGTCAGACATCATCATTTCTTCCCACTGGGTTCACCTGCATTTACAATAATTGAAGGCCTGTGCATCTCTCTGTATTAGAGATATCTGTGTTAGTTATTACCAACCAAAGTGTCTCAGCTATCATTGTATGAACGTTTCATTTTATAGTAGCTAGAAACAGCATTTTCAGGGATCTTTCTCATTCTTTCAAAATCTTGATTCACATCTCTACTAGACAGAGCCCATGATTCTTGACTAGTTACACCACATTACATTTTTCCTTGTTAATGATCATGCAAGCAGATGTGGTCAGCCTTTGAAATATTTTTGCCTTATGATACAAGGCACAATTAGACTATCTCAGTTAAGCTGTTGGAAACCATAGGAGTTCACAGGCAGATAGAAGGAAGACAAAATTCCAGTTAATTTGCAAGCCATAGTTAGAAATCAGTGTCTCAGTAGATAACAAACCTAAATACCACAAATCCAATTTTAGTCAAATTTCCTGTGCAGTACTGTTCATTCCTATTCACCTCTTTACTGACACAATTGTTATAGCATGAGCTTATTCCTTATCAAGAATAGGATGTTCCCCACAGAAGAGATATTATAAATAGTCCAGTTATTTATATTATAAATATAAATATTGATTTATATTATAAATAAATTATTCAGAGCTTGATCCTGAACAAAAATCAAAGAACATCTAAAAAAGCAAGAAGGATAGAGAGTTTCAAGCGGTTTCATCCCCCTTAAACATTCTTTTTGACAAGGTCATTATTCAGAATAGAATCATCCTTGACAGTCTTTTCAATACTTAGAAGGTGCTTATAAGAAAAATGTGGACAGACTTATTTTCATAAGAAATGTTGTGATTATGAAGGGCAATGATTTAAAAATAAAAGAGAGTAGATTCAGACTAGATATAAGGAAGAAGATTTTTACAATGGTGGCAATGAAGCTCTAGCACAGGTGGCCCAGAGAGGTGAGAGATGCCCCATCCTCAACACAATCAAGGCCAGGTTGGACAGGGCACTGACAGCCTGATCTAGCATGGAATGTCTCTGCTCAATACAGCAAATGGCCCCTTCCAACCCAAACCATTCTACGATTCAAGATATTTTCTGGAAGTATATTTTATTTGAAATGCAATTTATAACTGCTCAGATACTCTATTCACTTTTGGCCTTGAGGAAGCCTGTGAAAAAAGCACCTTGGGCAAAGCTGACATATCTCAGACTCCCAGCAAAGAGAGCCTGCTCCAGGGCCCTAAGCCAAGAAAATACAGAGAAGCCAGGGTTATACTGCCAAGATGTGTCCCAGGCAATATTTATTGTCAAAGTCCTTGGTGCATCAGGGCCAGTGCTTATTATGTGGCATCAGACCAATCCACTCAGACTAAAAATTAGGGGAGCATTTCTCTTCTGGGGGAGTATACTGCTGAAACTATCTTTGATGGGGGGAAAAAATCAAAGAAAAACCTCTGTTTTTTTCTTCCCTAACGTCTTTTTAGGTACAGCTTTCTAAATGTCTGAATGGAAAGTATATAGAGTTGTTATCTGTCCTAAAAGGAAAAGAACAGACTTAGGGAAAGATTTTCAAAAGTACACACAGCGTTCCCTTTTCACTCATGTATTTCTCTGTCTGTTATGTTCCTAACTTGATGCCAGAATGAATTCTCTGGAACCAGGAGAGTCCCTTGTAACCCAAAGTTGTGTAGGTGCAACAGGGTCAGGGACTTCTGATGGAGCTCACTTGATACTACTGCTACACAAGGACACCAAAATGAGCACAGCTTGGTTTTAGACATCATCACTGTCACTCTAATGCTGCCTAGGGCAGTTGTCATTCTGGAGAGGGAATTTCGGCCCTATGACCAATGAAATACAGAAGCACAGAGAACATTCAGAAAAAGTTTTACACGTTTCAATAGAAAAAGAAAAATACAAACCCCCTATTTGCTAGATAGCAGGAAAATTTTCTATCTTTATATCATGATTTTAACTAGTGTTTGACCAGCCCAACTCATAAATAAATACTTGTCTTTTGAAGAGGGAAAAGTAAAGAGCACAGATATGTCATTATATCTGTAATTTTTGACTACACAATCTAAACCAAGCACAGACCAGAAAAACTCAGTCCTGACACAGATGAAATTAAACTATTATTTCTATAAAAGACTAGAGTTTCAAAGCTGAAGTCCAGAGCCATCAGAGCATAATTGCTGTTCCCTGATATTTGAAATTATACTATTGTTTTGAATAGTATAATTCAAAATTGTACTATTCATTGAAACAATTTGTGGAATTGTTTCAATGAAACATCCCAGAGAGCTGAGGCTAAAGAACCACTATATTACGCTGGAATAAAGATATTAATTCTGATGTCTAGGACAAATGCAATGCTCTATGCTATCTCCTCTCCCTGAAAAAATATCCCAGAATTTTCAGGTGGAAAATATTTCTTCTTGAGTTATACTGCTAAGGATAGATCATCAGTTTTCTGATATATAAATGAAAGGAGTGCCTACCAGGGGATTCAGACAGATGTTGAATAAAGCCCACTGTAGTTCAGATTATCTACCATAAACTTTAGAAGGCAAAAAAGAACTTTTTGATTAGGTATGAGAAATTTAACAGCAGCCAAACAAACCTCTGAAGCATAACAACATATTTCTTTTGTGTTTTTTCCTGTATGCAAGTGAAAAAAAAGTGAAACAACCATGAATAAACAAATAAACTAGTAATGCAAACAGTCTCCTGAAGCTAAACGTCTTTCTGAAGTTTTTATTACCTGAGATTTCCTTGCATAAATTACATCAGATTTATTTGGCAATAATCCAGTTCCAAGGGAAGGGAACAGGTAGCTTTAAAATCTTCAGACAATAAGATTAAGTATTCAAGTTAAAAAACATATTCTTGCACTGGATTTGAAGTGCAAATAACTAGAATCCATAGCAACTACCGACATTATTTTGGGAAAATCATTTTGGAATCATTTCTGATGAAGAGTTTGGTCAAGTTCAAGTTAACCATACACATTTTTCAAATTATCAGCTCTTCATATTTTTTTTTATTATTTGACTAGTCAGCCTAAAATATGTCAAAATCTGTCTTCATTTCTGACAGTGCTGAGCTAATTTAACTCTAGACAGACTTTCACTAATTTAACCCAGCGCCTGACAAGGTTCTGTACATGGAACATGAAAGGAAGATGGTTGAAGTGGGAATAGAGTCAATTTCGGTCACTGGCTCCTGAGGAAAGGGAATAATAGAAGCTGAAAGATCAATTAAATTATTTCTTGAATGACTGTTTAAAAATATTTCACCTCTAGAGAAGAGCAGCTTCAAAAATTGGTGTGGGATATGGAGCTTTTTGTTGCTTGATTATTGGTTAGAATCCCAAGCAGGTCAATAGTGAATTGCAGTCACCTGTACTCAGCTCTGCAAAAATGTGAAATGAGCAGGTGATCTGGGCAGCTCCTACAAGACACATCCAACTCCAGACACACGAGATGTGATGAATGCACTGTCATCCTTCAGGCAGCAGGACTGAGGAATGGTGGAAACTGAACAGAAGCTGCTCCATCAGAGCACATTAAATCACAATATGGGAATAATTCCATTTAGATTTAGAAGTTTTATTCACTAATTCTGCCAGTATGGGACTTTCTCAAAACCTATTTAGGGTACATATCTCCAAAGAAATTATAAAAGCATCAAAATCTCTAAAATATCCAATTAATGATGTTTTTATTTCTTATGTTTGATGTACCACAGCCAATCTCTTTATTCCCTAACACTTTTTCAGCTATTTGTCTAATAAACCAGGATTCTTTGAAGGCAAGAACTCCTGCACAGAGAATCTCTTATCTGCCAGAAGTTTTGTGTGTCAGTATGTTACAGTGAAGAAATAAGTTTTTTCCCATGCAATAGTCTCATGTCTGTCATTTGAAATAGGGTTATGTCCCTTGGCATTTATTAATTACAATGAAAATTCCCTTGACTATTTGAACACACTACAATCACTGTTTCTTATGACATTCAGATAATTGAGGCGGCACTGCATTTTATATTGAAAAAATTGTGGGGTTTTTTTTTTAGCTACCTAAAAACTGCTTCTCTCTTGCAAAATAGTCACCTTAGGCCATATTATACTGTTTCAGGACAGAATTAATCTAAGATTTTGATAAATACACTATCAGACAAAGAACAATGGAACTAGAGAAAGCTAGAGAAAACCCCTAGGAAAAATGTCTTTGCTAGGATGCCAGTGCAGCACTGCAAAAAGTTATTTGGGGTAGCTGAGGAATCTCCAAACTTAGCAGCCTTCCAGACTCAGGTAGGCAAAGCAATAACTGACCTCATCTAGGGCTGGAGACTGTCTTGCCTTGAGGGGGAAGCTGGACCACATGAGCACTCCAAAGGTCACTTATGGATGATATTTCTGTCATCTTTCCTTCACCGAGCTATTGCTGTGATTGTTTGGATTGAATTAGGGCATTTTTTTTGGATTGAATTGCAGAGGCTGCAATTCAAGGAATCACCTAAAAGCAGGCAAGGGGATATGGCCATTAACAGAATGGATTAAAACACTTGTTTAGGTAGTCTCAAGAGACAGGGCCCCTCTACATAGACAGTAATGGTTTTGCTATCACCTGTGGAGAAAAAAAAAAACAAAACAACTAAAAAAGCAAAAACTACAAACCAGAAGCATGAAAGTGAAGACCAAATATTAAAATGGAAAATTGCAACTTAACTAGAGTGAATAAAGGATTTAAGGTGTCCTCTTGTTCTGTCAGCTGCTGCTTGGAGAAAGAGACCAACCCCACCTGACTAGAACCACCTTCCAGGAAGTTGTGGAGAGTGATAAGGTCACCTCTGAGTCTCCTTTTCTCCAGGCTGAGCACCCCCAGCTCCCTCAGCCATTCCTCACAGGGTTTGTGTTCCCAGCCCCTCTCCAGCCTCGTTGCCTCCTCTGCACATTCTCGAGTGTCTCAGTGTTCTTCCCAAACTGAGGGGCCAGAGCTGGACACAGCATTCCAGGTGTGCCCTCACCAGTGCCAAGTACAGGCCAAGAATGACCTCCCTGCTCCTGCTGGCCACACCATTCCTGATCCAGGCCAGGAGCCATTGGCCTTCTTGGCCACCAGGCCACACTGCTGGCTCATGTCCAGCCTGCTGTTCACCAGTGCCCCCAGGTCCCTTTCTGCCTGGGCACTGTCCAGCTACACCATCCCCAGCCTACAGCAGTGCAGGGGGTTATTGTGGCCAAAATGCAGGACTCAACACTTGGATTTATTAAACTTTATCTCACTGGACTCTGCCCAACCATCCAACCGTTCCAGGTGTCTCTGCAGAGCCCTCCTACCCTCCAACAGAGATTAGCACATGCTTCCATCTTGGTGTCATCTGCAAATTTACTGATGAAAGACTCAATCCCCTCATCCACATCATCAATAAAAATATTGAACAGCACTGACCCAGCACAGAGCCCTGAGGGACACCACTGGTGCCTGGCCCCACTGGATGCAGCCCCGCTCCCCACCACTCTCTGGGCCAGCCATCAGCCAGTTCTGAGCACAGAGTGCTCTTGGCCATGCCCTAGCTCTTGCCCTTCCATTGCAAGAAATTCTTTCTTTCATTGAAAGAAACGTAACTCTGATTTCTGTGAACCAAGTCCTCATTTATGGCTACACATTTGTAGCTAGGAAGCCAAGCCTTGGTTCTCTTTCAAGGCTTCTGTGCAGTACATACTGGAAGCTGTACAATGCATTGTTTCCAAGTTCTCTTCATTACATGCCAGTCACAAAGCAACCCTGATCAATCTTTTGAGGATGACACGCAGAGAATAAAATATAAAGAACAGAGGATTCTATCAGGATAAAGAGTCATAAAATGACTGCTGTTCTCAGTCTTGGAAAGTAGACTGCAGCCAGATGGCTTCAAATTTTTATGTTTTAGTCAATAGAAAACTGTATATGCTTAAGTGTTACCAAGTTACCAGGTATGGCTCAGAGAACACAGCAATGATGTTCTTGTGTTGGATCTTTTTGCTTGTCCCAAGCTCCCTGGATACATGCCCACTGTTTTTTTGTTCTCCTGTTCTATAGAAGATTAAAAAAAACCAAAAAAACCCAAAAACAAACAAAAAAAACCACCAAAAAAACCACAGGAAAACAAAACACTCACACACACACACAAAAAAAAAAACAACCCAAAAAGAGAAAAGCTGCTAAAATAATTACTGGTCCACTGAAACTACTCAAGATTCATTTTTGGATGGAAATATATAGATATTCCAAGTCCCAAGCCTACTCTGACCCTTGCTTGATTGAAAGCAACATGTGTTTTCCAGGCTTCCAGCTGTGCTTGGCTAGTCAGAAGTAGCCAATTGCAGACATGTGTGACATTTCCTCAGCAGATTACATTGACATCACTGACATGCACCTTATTAGAACAAAGAACAGCAAAACTTCTCAACACCTTTTAAGTCTCAAATAGCTCCATCCCAGGAAATTCAAACTGAGGGTTTTTTTTTTTTAATCTTTCTTTTTGTCCCACTCTATTTGGAGACGTTCTGAGCTCCTAAAAAAATCCATCAGTACTCCCTTTTTGAGATCTTTAGATGCAGAGAATGATATTCAAAAAAGTTGGCATAAGTTAGCTTGTACATACCAAAAGAACAAGGGAAACCCCACATGAATGCATTTAGTGGGAACAATGAAAAATCAAACCACTGCAACAAGATATTGTTTTATTTTTCCTTTTGAAAACTGAGACAGTATAACAGGAAGGCAGGAGTCCACAAAAGAGATTGTTCATAATGTAGCAGCAGAGAAACTACACAAAAAAAAAAAAAAGAGTGGGGGAGGGGGTTAGTATTTCAAACCTGTGCTTTTGTTAAATTTGAAATTAGATCAGGAAAATAAAGATTGAAATATCACTACAATACAGAGAGTTCTGAGGCCCTTAATAATAAATAATTTTAAGATCTGCTGAATAGGTGTCTGAATAGAAAAAAAATGTGTAAACAGCAAACTTTTCAGGAGAAGCCATTTGATAGCCCCACCCGGGATGTGAGACACTATCTCAGGCAAGTCACAGAATGTGTGGTGACAGTAACTTAATTCAGTAGTGAAAGAAAAATAAATGTATGAATACTTTAACATTAATGCCAGATGAGACCAAATTGATCTTCCTCTGTGTCTCCATAGCTGCAGCCCTTGAGAAGGCAGCAGGAGGTGGCAGCCCAGATCCTGGGATACCAAATACTGGTAGCCTGGATACTCCTCCTCCTCCTAGATACTCAGATTCATCTCCAAAAAACAGTTCTGATTTACCTTACTCTGGAGTCAGTCGTGTCACTTCAGCCAATACTGCCTGAAATTCCCTGTGAGACACAAAGCCCAGTTTAGTTCTGCACCAGGAATTGCTCTGCTCTTGATCCTGGAATACCAATTTATGCCACTATTGAGCCTCTTTTTTGGTGGCAAATCTGGTGTCCCTGCTCCTTGTTTCAGTCCTGCCTACCTGAACAATCTGGCTCTCCAGGCTAATATTATCCTGGACAACCAACTCCTCACATTGTGTGGAAACTGCAGAGCAGGACAGGGAATTGCAGGAGTAACTTTCATACATGGCCAGACCAAGAAAGAATGTGCTTTGTGCCTAAATTGCACACCTATGGCAAACACACAGGCAGGACCTGAAGACTTTATCTTTTAATGACAATGCACTAAGGAGGGAAATTGCCAATATAGGCAGCTGATTTCTGCCTATTTAGACATTATGTATTCCACTTTGTTTAATTGTAGTGACTGACTGATGTGGATACTTATTTCAAGCCTTCATTGTTGCTCAAGCACATGATAATATGTAAAATAGAAGTGCATACAAATAATTCTTGTCATTATGCTCTATTTAGATCTAGTTACATCAGTTAAAGACAGCCCTGCAGTTAAAAATCAGACAAAGGGAAGTCTGAGTAGAGCTTCTTCTAAAAGTTTGGGCCTGGAATTAAATCAGTATTCTAAGCATTTTTCACCCATACAGCCTCACTAGATTCCTCTTTCATTTCAGTAGTAATAAGGCAAAACAGACTAATTTTTTTTTTTTTTTTTCTTCTCAAAAGTAACCACATTCAGGTATGTAGCATTTCTAAGTTTTGGATAGCTATGAAGTTCAAGTTACAGGAAATATACCTGGCTTCAAAAACTTAACAAAAATTAAAATCCTAAACCCCCTGCCAAAAAAAAAACCAAAGAAAAACCATCCCAATACAAATCTGTCTTTGCTAGTTTAACATTCTTCACATTTGATTACTGAACTTAAAAGAAACTTTTAAATTGACCTTCCATTTGATCAATAATTCTGCTTTCTTACTTTTCCCATTTGCATCAGAAGTGAAAATAAACTAGCCATTTATACATTTGTTTAGGCTTTTGAATGAGTTTCATTTGCTGGTTCTAATGCAGTGTTTGACTTATATGTGCCACATGGGAATGCTTGTTTAAAAATTCATTTCAATTGGAAATTTTATATTCTGGAAGTTGTACAGGAAAACCTGTCTTGGTCTTCAATTAAACAACACTGCAAATCTAGCATGATACTTACTGTCCATTTAAATTCCACTTTCTGAATGTTGTCTTATTGTTTATAAAGCATGATGCATTTAATGAGTAGGAGAACCACCTCAATTTGTCTTCATTACTGAGCACATCAGCAGAGGACTCCATGGACATCATCCAGTGCATTGGGGGTGGGAACAATCTGCATTTGTGTGCTCATCAGCATCCAGAAAACCCCACACTATTCACAGGTGGAGCTGCCTCATGCTGTAAAATGTTCCCTCTTTGCAACCATCTTCAAAAATAAACAAGCCAGCCTGGGGGATAAAGGCACAGGATATGAATAATGATATTTGTGACCCAATCAGGGACACCTTAATTGATCCTTAGGGCAAATCATTATGGTCCTTTAATTATTTATTTGCATATGTGAGAAACAATGTTGTGTAGTGTTCAAATATGTTATTGAGGTATGCTCTAGTTAGAGATTTATATTTTATTCTGAAAGAGAAGTTTGTTTAATAGCAATTTTTCTTTCTGATAATAGAGTAATGCATAGGGACTTTAGCCTTGAAATAGTGCTACAAAGATATTCATGTTACTTCAAAATAAAAATTAGAAAAAAGTCATACCCTGTGCTAAGGAGCAGTAAGTGAGCACTGCTACCAGAAAAAACCAAAAAAAACCAAGTAACAATCCCAGAGAATGATAGCAATTGCAACAGGCAGTGATCTTGACACATTAGCCCTCCAACCACTGCCAAGCTATTTATGAGCATCAATTTATTTACAGGCAGCTCTGGGAGTGGCAGCCTAGGATGAAGCTGTTAGGTTTTGAGAATGATACATGAGTGACAAAGCCTAGCAGAATGCAGGCAGAGGAAGGTTACATGGTCAGAATCTGAAATATGACCAAACCTACCTTACTCATGTTTACTATAAAACAGTGATGTTATGGATTTGGGCAGGATATTCAACTACACCAATATTGAAAGTTGAGCAAATACTGTGGGATCGTATTCACAAGCATTCCCAGAAGGTTTTCCCAATAATACATTCTCTGGAGGACCATAATTTCTATTGCAGTTATTAAAAAGAAAAAAAAGAAGAAAACAAAGCAAGGAACTGAAGGAAGTGTCACAAACATGGGTGCAAACAGAGCCCATATGTCAAATCTGTGGTCTGGGCTCTCTGTAGATACTCTGATGTCACACAGGCACACCTGTGCTTACAGAAGAAAAGTCATTACACAGCTCACACCCAGCAAACTCAGCCTCCAGGGTTAAAGCACAAGTGAAAGTTGTTGTTGTTTGCTGCCCCTGACTGTAGCAGGTCTTCACATCCTGGTGAACACGCAGAGAAAAGCCCTTCCAAAGCATATGGATCAGATGTGGTCATCATTTGAGTTGGAACCAGAAAAAGTGTCACACAATTCTGTTGAATAATTATTCTCCAAACAGTTCAAATTATGATTATAAAGTATTCAGATAAAACTGTGTTCAGTCATTGTAAGGAATTTAAGAGATTACTGAAATATTTGCAATCTGAACACAGTCCAGGTTCAAGGAACAAGGATAAAAATCACTGAGCTGTCTGCTGAGTAATAACATGGCTGAAGACTTGCATTTTGTGAGCTGAGGAACAAACACCACTTGCCAGTAAAATCTTGGCAGAATTTGTTGGATTAATGACTTTCCCTCAAAATGGTTCATATTTTCTGCCTCACATCAAACATTTTGCTGTTGCTCTGACACCTTTGCACACTGGGTCATGGGACAGGTATTTTTTGCAGACTGCACATCAATTTCCATTCTTAATGCATTATCTGAACAAATTATTTGCATCTAAGGTGCAAGTGCTCAAAACACGTGTCAAAGTTGTACTGGAAATGCTATAACATATTTAAACAAATCAAAGGGCTGCGTGATCTAAATGTGCTAATAATAAATGCTGAAAATTTATTAAAACAATTCAAGTGACTATAATTTTTAGACAGTTGAACAGGGGTTCTAAAAATAAATCCATTGGGTAGAATTTATTAAAAAAATGCTTACCAGATTCAGGTCTTTCCATAAATTCTTTTTAAAAATCACAGCCTAAGCACAGACTTTTCATCACTTGTATGTATTGCAGCTCATTTGGGCAAGTGTAAAGTCAATGAAATTAAAACTGAGAACAGAAATGATGCTGCAATAGCCCATTAACACTGATGTTTTACTGGAAAATTTAACTGGGAAACATTTTCCCAAAAAAGCAAGTTGGCATTGCACAGTTAAGACTTTGAAAACTGCCCAAGAGATGAACACTTCCGTTCCAAATTTCCCAATTTCAAATATGCTTAAAGGGAATTCTCTCTTCCACTAATCTATTCAGTACAAATTGTGCAGCAATTTGCAGAGTCTACAGCCATCTGGAGACAAGTGGGCTCTCTTGAGCCACCAATTCTCTCCAATTATTGAGCCATCACTCTTTGGAATGACACCTTCAGTCCATAACACTTCTTTCCTGATACATGCCTGTGCAAATCCCAGTATTCTGAAATGTACAAGTCAAAGAGGTAAAAAGAAATAGCACGTCTAGAAACCCACACCTTTTGGTACTCTACAACTTGAAGAAAATCTTGTTCACCATAACCACGTAAATACAGAGGGTTTGTTATCAGAAGTACTTGTCAATTCACAAGTCTTTAACACCTTTTTGTTATATGAAACAATTGTTCGAGACATAGAGTAACGATTTTTTGTGCCTTCCTGTGGCAAGGCAAAGCCATAGCCCATATTCACATAATTTTTTAGCCAGAACTAATTCCCTAAAGACAAAATTTTCCAAAGTAGAAGGTTGTTTTCTGAAATCAGCCTATCCAGGGGATGGAAAAGAAGTGAAGAAAAAACCCAACAAAACCTTCTTAATCTTTGAGTATAAATTCTTCTTAAATTAAATTATCAGTTAGAGTCACTGCTACTACCCAATCAGTTATTATTTACAGAGGACATGCACCAAACACAGCTGAACTCAAACTCAGTAGATAAGGGAAGAGAATTGGTAGATTTGATGTAGCTTTGCAAACACCCAGTACTGGACTAAAGTTCCATGAACTGCTTTGGTTAAAAGGCAGATCCTTGACATTTTCCAAAAATATCATATCATGGAACACTAAATTTATGTTCCTCAATAAGACACATTTTTCTGGTATTTTCCATATCAGGATTTACATATACAGAACTGGTTCTACTGTCAGTCACTAAAATAAAGCCCCAGCCTCAGCCATTACTGCTGGTGGGGCTTTGGTCATTCATGGGATTATTTCTAATATGCCTGGATGTTACAGCTGCATAGACTGGATAAAATTTCTGAGTTCTGCTGACTGGGCTGATCAAAATAGAAATATTTTTCAAATAATAGAGTAAAATCATAAACTAACCATCATATTCCATGGCAGTACTAGTCCTTTGGAGCACAGAACACTGTCCAAGAGCATTTCCATTTATAGATAAAATACAATAAGACATGCTGAGCAGTCATACAGACATTGAACATTACTTGGTGGGAGCATGTTAAGTAGGAGGCTAATTGTAAGATTTGTTGAGATGGAAATGAAAATTTGTCCCTTCTTTCAAAGGAAAGGAAAAATAAATCTTTTTGGACCATATAAATTAAAGGAAGATGTTTTCATAACAACATTAGTTCATTCTCACTGCCAAGAGAGAAGCTGGAACCACTTTAATTCCATTATTTTGTTCAGTGCCAGATTACTAGCCTAGAAATGAATAAATAAGCTGTAGGATCAACTTTCCAAATTATTCCATAGCCTCTAATAGAAAAAAAAAAAGGAAAGAAAACCAGTTTCTGTTTTCTTGAATAGGATTTCTTAAATATTTTATTTCAGAGAAAAATCCCTGCTATCCAATTTTAACTGCCTAAATAACTGAGCTGATGTGCTATGTCAATAAAAGCCTTTTTCCATGTGAAACCCAGTTTCCCTTGAAAGGAATGCTGTCTGCAGAAATGGACAGGCACAGAAAATCTAAAACCTGTTCAGGAGCCAGGAGACTAACACCTGTGAATCCTTACAAGATAAACAGTTGAAGTCACTAACAACTTTCTATCATCTTTGGTATTGGACTGAAGCTTGGAACATTGGTTTGACTATCAGATAGCTATAAGGGAAGACAAAATATAAAAATCTTGACATTTTCATCAAAATGTTGAATAAACACTACAGAAAATATTGCATTTACTATGAGAATTTAACTGTTCCTACAGCTAAGAGAAATAGTATTTAAGACCAACCTATTGTGACTGAGTCACATTTTACACTGAACAATTTTATCAGTTCAGGTTTTCCTCAGGTGCATATATACATATGAATAACAACCGCCCCTTTTACAAAGGCTGTCATCTGATTGAACATCATTATTACTGGCAATGTTCCCATTCCACAGGATCCATTTAATCCCCCAGTGCACAGCATACACAAATGTATTTTTTTTTTCTCCCTACCCCTTTATACCTTCACGGAATTCCCACAGGAGACATTCCAGCCCTATTGTGCTGCTGCACTCCAGCTGCAGAAAGGCTGGGACTGGGGCCAGCCTACGTGAACACTCAAAGGGTCACAGGGTCAGAAGGAACTGGCTGCTTCTGCTCTTTCCCTCTCCTCCGAGAAACTGCTCCACACCTCATCACTGAGAAATACACCTCCCACGACTGCTCTTGCCTAATGCAACCAAAACACACCAGGACAGAGCGCGAGGTTTTGGGAGGCTGAGGTCACATTCCAATCAAACAGATGTTGAAAAGGAAAGAAAGTACCTTCAGAAAGACCTTGGAAGAGTAAAAGCATTTCTAGTCCTATTGCTCATACCAGGCAGAGAAATAGCATGTCTATGTCTATAGCATGTCTACAGCACTTCTATTCCTGTGCTCTACCAGGCAGAGAAGAAAATCCAAGGCAGAAAAGCTCTCTGTGCTCAGACATTATGTATTTTCTGTGTGTTAATGTTTTCCTGTTTGTTTGCTCATAATTGTTTGGAAATAATTACCCCAGAAACTGTGTTCTTTGACTTGATCATACCTGATGCACAACAACAGTGAAAGTAATAGATGTTTACTCAAATTCTCCCGTGTCCTCCTCCATTCCAATCCTCTGCCTTCACTATGTATTCCCTTAGAGGTAACTCACGAGTACTTAAGCTGGTGGTTTCTCCCTTGGGAAGCAGAACGCCATGGATCTCCATGTTTATTCCTGCCATTTGATAAAAACAGTACCAATTAAGTTCAGCAGTAATCTGAGCAGGTTTATATCCAGAAATCAAGTATATGTAGGTCTATTTAGTTTTCTCTTCAGTAAAGGATAATGAATCTGTACTAGATTAAGGAATATGACACCTTTCATCTTAAAACTCTTGGAGAAATATTTGTATTATTTCCACTGGCTCATTCTGTAGGTTTTTGCCTACAGCATTGAGATGGATGTATTTTAATCATACAGCCCTATCCAAAAGACATTTTTCCCTATATATTGGATCATGATTCTCTCCATGAGTTCACTGGTTTTCAATTTTAGAAAGCTTTCTATATATATGTATTGGAAATTTTCTTCCAACCTGTTTAGATGTTCACCAGTACTTAACAGTTGTCACTGTTGAGGCAGGGACAGAATGAAAAGACTCCAATGGTTCAGAAGGCAAGAGAAGAATCTTTATTACAGGAAGTAGCATTCCTTTTATAACCAGGATCGCTAAGGTGAGCTATGATTGGTCTCAAAGTGAAAACCTTTCACACCATTGGCACAGTATGAATAGGACACTGTGGTAGAACATATCTATAAACAACTTGAACAGAGAGAGAGACAACAATTGTTTTCTATCCTTCTCCTAACTCTCCCAGGCTAGGGCTGGAAGAACTTTCTCTTTTTTCTCTCTGACTAAACTGAGAATACCCACAAATAGTCAATATATAATTGTCAATATATTTTTTCTTGGCCTTACATCCACAAAGGACAAGACAACATTCACAAAAGTTTATTAGTACTATTTATTTCTTCCCCCCAGTTTGATTTCCATTTTGGTACCAATTTGGCTTTTTGAAGACTGAAGTTGCCATGTTTGGGTGCACGTGCATGACACACAGCGTGACATGCATCCTGCATATATTTGCAGCCACAGACAGAGTTCCTTGCTGAGAAAGCAGGGCTATCTGCTAGACTAAATGTTCACAAGTGGTCAGAACGGAGTAGAAATTCTCCTGCTCACATATTCCAGAAGGAAAGGGGTTGGATAAAATAATGTAAATGCATTAGTGAGTGCAAGGCAGGATTTAAACAGTATAACAAAAGACAGATCCTTCCCTTCAGATTGTGCTTAACTAGGAGTCTGCCACAGGAAAAAGTGCATAAAGAAACAATACTACTGCAGTAATGAGACTAAATGCATTAGTTTGTTAATGATACAACTCATGAACTACAGGCCCAAAGCCTTGCTGTGTCTCAGTGGGCAAATGCTGGGCACTCCTCAGCCTAGCTGCAGATTAATTCTGCCACTGCTGAGCTACCTGGCTCGTCACCATCTGGGCTCGCTGTGGCAAGCACTGCCCCAGCCTCTGCCTTGGCTGCAGCCTGCACCATCTCTCAGCTCTCTCCCTTTCCAGGCAGAAGTTTCCAAGGCCCAACATGCCAGTGTCAGTTCTTGTGGATTGTAGCACAAACGACCCTTTTGACATCAACTGGAGCTGAAGCCGATTTATTCCACAGCTGATTTTTCAATGTGATAGAGAGAGGAGTTCTTGTGACATGAAGTGGCACAGTAACTTGCAGTTGAGAAACAGTGACAAAGTCCATTGTAAAGTGGCACTTTCAAATTGTCAGAGCTGTTTTCACCCACAGGTGATCACACTGTTGGTGACAGGATAATGTCCCTAGCTGGACCATTAGACTGTTTCTAGTATGGTCATGTCAAATTGTAATGCCTAAATGACAGATCAAGAAAAGAATTTAGAGATAGTTTCTACTGGTTTGAAGGCATTATTTTGAAAATGTATTACAGAAATAACATGCAAATCTAGATCCAAGTACATCATCTGAAAATAAAGTCCATTTAAATAAATCATGAAAAGCAAGGCCTTCCTTCTACACTACCATGGTCAAAGTATATTAGCAACTGCTTGTTGACAGCAGATAATTTAAACTTACTCAAATCAGGTTTCTATACAGAACTTTCAGAATGTCATGATTACATTTTCCCTCCTAGCTTTTAAAGGTATCTTCTGAAGATATATATTTTCAGCTGTAGAAAGCTTAGTTTAAATATACCCTATCATTTTGAAATAATTCAGTGGAAAATAACAGCATGGAAAATATATAATTTTGAGCAATTTAATTTTTTACCACTTAAAAAGAGGGCTATGCAAGTTGCTATATTAAAAAATATAATTAGAAAAGCAGACATATCCTATCCTTCTCCTTGTATTTCAGGCAAGCTGGCAACTGCTCAAGAGTGATCAGAGACTGGCCTATTTCTCAAGGACCTCAAGAGATTATAAGACTTTAAATCATAATCTTAGGAAAATGCCTGAAGCAATTTTTAAAATTATCTTTTACTATGGGGGGGATTGGGGGTGGGAAGAAAGAAAAAAAGAAAGCTTTCTGCTCTCCAAACTGGCAGAGAGACTATAAACAATGGTTTGAGGAAAGTTTGAGACACCCTACACCGACATGGACTGAGGCAAGTCTGAACATCTGCCAGAATAAACAGACTTTATCTGGAATAGAATATTTAAAACAACGTTTTTCATGAGCAAAAGTACAGCAGTTCAAGTGGTCATTAGTCCCAACCAGTCCTGGTCATTATGAAGAGGCTGGAAATGGGGTGTTGAGCTTCCCAAATTCCACAGGACAGTAGGAACACCGGAGAAAGCCAAGACAAGGCTGGAGAGAGGAGCTCACAGTGCTGTTCATACTGCAGGGGCAGGGCAGGATGGGAACATTGACTCCAGGAATCTCCACAGATCAGGGACTGGCCCTACATTTAAACATTTCCTTTAAAGATCTGCCCCCTTTAATTGAACCCTTGCACCTAATAAGATGTATAAGATCCAAACTTTCTCTACAACTCTGCAGCAAAAAGGATTTTCTGTCATGCAGTTCATGCTAAAGAGCATCCATTAACATTTTTTTTGCAGAACCTATACCACTGGAGTGTTTGGGAACCACGCAATTTATGAAACTGGGGTCTTAATTCCTCTGTGTTAATGCTCTATCTAAATAAAACAAAACAAAACAAAACAAAACAAAAAAAAAAAGAGTTGAAACCACTTATCCTCACAATAGCTTTGTGAGGTTTAATACTTTGAAAACCCTTTTAAATCCTCAAATAAACCTCTAAGATGTCGTCTTAAAACGTTGTTCTTTAATTTCTTTCTGGGTTTGTTGTTACTAATTCTTTTAGCCCAGAAATTCTCAGCATGGGACACCTACATAATCTGTGGAATGTTAAAACAATTTCTTTTAACAGCTAGAAAGATCTAGTTTGGCTTTTCTTGTAAATGTCTAATACCAAGTAGTTTTAATTAGATCAGGATTGATAAGCAGGAATACTCATCACTAGTTTTCTGAATGCTAAAGTCATAACTTTATATCCTGTGGAATATAAATGTACAGATTCTCTCCTAAACCAGTTTTCTCTACGTGTGGCAGCCAAGCATTTTAGAGTAGACAAACACAATTTTGGTATCTCAATGTCAGCATACATTTGCATGATAGGAAGACACAAGCAAACAGAAGGGGAGGAGTAAATGCCTCTGTAGTGTTACATTTCAATGAGATTTAGTGATGATAGAATTCAGATTCTCCAAAAGTAAAAAAAAAAAAAAAACAAAAACAAACCCCAAAAATATAAACAAACAAAAACCAAAAACAAAACAAATAAACCAAGACACAGGTATCTTTACATTATTTTATTTCAAAATTACTTAGTCTGTTCAAATCATCTGCATCTTCTCAGGAAATTTCAGATTTCTGGGGGGGTGAGGAAATGTGATATTGAAGGGAGAATGTATCTATTTCATAGTAAAGACTTTAATGTCTGTATGCAAGCAGAGAGACAAGGATGAATTTTCTTCTCATTAACTCAACTCAGAAACATATTGTTTTATAACTTCAGTCCAAATCAGTCATCAAAGGACCTGAGATAGACTACAAAATAATTGGTTATATTCCTATATAGTTGCCCAATTATATGCCATTTTACTTTCTGAATAATTTTAAGAGAGTCTGATACTGCAGCAATCAGTTTAAGACTATTATTTTCCTGGGCAGACTTATGTAATTTGATGAGATGACAGAAATAAAATATTGAACACCTTTCCCTTCTTGTGTAATTTTTGATATTTAAAGTTCTTCAGAGACAGTAATAATGAAAGAAACTTGCACAGTTTATTTTAAGTCTTACACTGTTGAAACAGAGAAAGTTTATTATCTTTGTTTCTGACTGTTATTGTCCAAGCTGATAAACCAAATGAGTGATGTTTTTCCTTGGTAAGCCTTTTTTATTTTATGTTCACATATCATGTATTAGTATCAATATAGGTTAGGCAGTAACAACCAGAATTTAAGATAATAAATATTTTGCCAAGCAGTTTAAGATGAAGGTCTGTGAAGGTTAAAAATCCAGCAAAAAAACACAAACAAAACCATTTGCAAAGGTTCTGCCTTCCCCACCCTCACTTCACAGAGCATCACTAGGTCTGACTGAGGTTAATGGTTTCAATACTATTTTCCATAACACCCACATCTGCTTTTTGCTATTCCTGTGACATTAAACACTACATCTTCCTATACATCTGTGCACACAGTCCAGTCAAACCAGGCTGTTCAGTCCTCTGCCAAGGGAAATGATGTGGCTCTCACAGAATATTTTGCAGCCTCATTCAAATACCTGAGCAAACTGCTCCTGACTAAGAGCCCTGTAGATCTTAATAAGCCTTCGAGGAATTATCTCAAGTTTATTTTACATCCCCAGTTCTGATAGTTCTGGCCATGAGCAGAATAGCCAGCCAGAAAGACAGATACCTGAAACATTTTTCTAGGTGAGGCTCACACATATAAGTCCACAGCACAAGCACAGACAAATATTTGCTTTTAATCTGCCATCAATAAAGGATTGAACATATTCATTAGCCAAAATACTATTATACATCTGAATATTTTACATAATCTCAAATCTCTTCTTATGAAAACAATGTTTTGTGTTTTGGGGCACTAAAGCATGGCAATACTAGAAAACTCAGCAAAGAGGTGCTCATTTTAATCAACTCCAGTTTCCTTGACAGACAGAATTATGTTCAACTATATGAAAATTACACTTACTGTATTAATTGCACTCTGTACCAGAGTGAGGTTTAATACAACAGATTTGTATAACAAATGTACACTAAACTGAAGAAATAGTAGAAATCTATTAAAAAATCTGTGTGAAACCTATATATCATTTTCTTCAATGACTTAATGAAGGCTTGAATTTTTTTTGCTTGTTCTTCTGCGAGCCTCTTATTCATCACTGATGTTTCAGACACACTCCAAGATAAATGTATTTAGCTTTCTTTTTCAGATATATTTTGTCATAGCATGCTGTCCCCAGCCAGGTAAAAATTAGCATTGACTCCATGATTCCAGCAGGCTGAGCAATCACTTTATTATCCTGTACTTATTAAGAAACCCATTGCCCTTACAGACAGTCTGATGCAGTTTGACCTAATCAGTCCTTCAATCCAAGCACCATCACCATTGGCTAATTAAGAAATCACCCTGCTGCCCAGGGAAGGTGTGGGGTCTCCCTCTCTGGAGACATTCCAAACCCACCTGTACATGTTCCTGTGCCACCTGCCTGGGCAGGGGTAGGACAGGATGGTCTCCAGAAGTCCCTTCCAACCTTAACACATCTGTGATTCTGCAAACTCTGATACTGTGGCTTGATTTCAATATGTAGAGGCAACACTTGAATAACAAATAAGGAGAGGAAAACAAGAAGAGAAGCACAATTCATATATTCTCTTTTAAAAAGTGTGAAAAAACAGCAAAGTATTTAAAGTTTGTTCAAGTCTTTACAAATATTGCTAAGAAAGAAAAGTACATGAAGAGAAGGTTCTATGTGAAATAAAATTACTGAGCTAAAGTATCACTAAGTGGCCAGCTCAGGACCTGGCTAAACCTAATATGCCACAGCAAATTGGAATCCCCTCTTTAATCGCTGCTTCCAGGCAATTAGAAAAAGTACCCCTGGAGATTGTGGCCCAACACAGATGTTGACATGAACTTACTATTTATAACTCAGGTAGGCATTATGATGCTTTGAGATTCTTTTTTGCTGACACATGAAGCATAACTAGAGTGGGTTTAAGGAAATAACTCCTGCCCTCAGCATTTAATTCATCAAGATTCTGTATGCATATAGAGATTATAGAGAAACACAGAGAAAGCATAGACAAACATGTTTTTGAAAGTATGATTTAGCCTCCTTTCAAATAGAAGGAAAAAAAAAGATAAATGGGGGGGATGGAAGCAGCAGCCAGGTACAGTGATTTTCCAATCAAAACAACGTTGAAAATGATACATGTAAGAGAGCATGTAAAACTTTTCATTGCTTCATTTGCTATCAGTCAGGAGATTAGAGAGCCAAACACCAATAATTGTGATTTGAAATTCATGATCCTGCAGTTATATGTACGTACTGGTTAAACTAATAGTTACCCACAGAGTAAATGGTAACTCCAAGGACTGAATTGGCTCACTTAGGGTGGACACTGCCAGAAACACTTGCACTGGTGCTGGGCTCCTTGTGCAACAGTGGCTTAATCAATAAATAAATAGTTTACTTTATTGTGAAAATGCTGTTCATGTCACCTTCTATCTGATGAGCTCTCATGACCAAACCCCAAAGTCACTCAGTGGGACAACTACTGAGGAAATGGGGTACCTTGGGAAAAATTAAGTTATGCCCTTCTATTGTAAATGCAGGTGAACCTGGTGGGAAGAAATGATGATGTCTGACTCCAGTTCAGAAGGCTGAATGATTTCTTTATTATAAGTACACTATAATACATTAATATACTATTTAAAGGAGCTAAAACTACATACCTACTTTTTCTAACTACCAAATCTAACTAACTCAGAACTTGTGGCACTCTCGCTCGAGTCTAGTCACAGGTGGATTGGATTGGCCATCAGGCTTAAAAAATCCTCACCTGCATCCAATCAGGCAATCACCCCAGGTAAAAAATTCTCCATGCATATTCCACATGGGAAAAACAAGGAGCAGAAATAGAAATTGTTTTCTTTTTCTTTGCTCTGTGCTCCTCTATGAAAAAAATCCTGAGAGAGAGAGAAGAATGTGCCTGCCACACCCTTCCTCAGTAAAGATGCACAGACCACTGTGGTGCTGGGAGCACATGTGGCTTAAAGGGATGCATTTGTTCCTGTCTGATTTTCAGACTGCAGCAGAATCACCTCAAAAACCTGCTGATTAACACAATTTAAAACCTTGGAAACTAATAAGCACCATTAAAAACAGATCCCCTTTCTCCTCAGCTGGACGTGCAGTCAGCAATACCATGCTGAGAACAGGATTTGGGAGTTCAGCTTAAGGTTCACAGTCTTTTACAAAGTACAAACTTAGTAAATGATGTGACATGCCCTCCAATAGAGATTGTGATAATGGCAATAATTGCCTTGCACACCTATTGTATATCCCAAGTGTTTTTTTGAAGGCATAATTTCACAGAAGTTCTTGTCTTTTAAAATGTGCTTATTAAATTTAGAGGATAAGAAAAGAATGGAAAGCAACGGATAGTGAAATATTTTTTAAAGATTTTTCCAATTTTGTCATGTTGCAAGGAAAAAAACACAGGTGAACAGTTTTACTTAGAGAATGTGTGTGCTAATTTTTCCATGAAAATGAAGAGATATCATTTACAGTATTTTTTCTTGAAATGACACAAATATATACTGTATTGTCATATATAGTCAATATCATTTGTGAAAGAGATTGATAACACAACAAAAAGAAATAAGACTACAGTCTTAAAGTCAAATCATATGAGGATTAAAGTGCTTACAGAATAAACTGAACGTGCCCTAGATCTTATTTAATTACATTTTAATTAAGTTGAAAAATAATCCATATTGGGTTTAATTTTTTTTCTGGCTTTCAATTTTTTTGTAATAGATGTGAGCTGCAGAAAAAGGAAGACTTGAAAGACAGGAGCATGATGTCATTTTGGCAGTATTCTTAAAAATATTTTATCCTTTTCATTTTGAAGTACAATCTACAAAATTGCTTAGAGTGAAGAACAGAAAAAAAAAAAGAGATTGCTCTTCATCAGGCTAAGCATGGTTCTTTTTAGTACTCTAAAAGCTTTTATTGCATCTCTTTTCTGATCTTAGTTAGCATTAAAAACTACACAATAGAGAATAACAAAGAGGATCAGCTCACCCACTCAAAGGGCACATACAAAAAAGAGCAATAGCAATGCACATGTCCTTGAAGCAATGAGAATTTCCACTATACCCTCCAAAGGACTGAGCAAACACTGATGTGTTCAAGTGAGGTAATCACACAGTAAACCAAAGTCTTGTAGTGTAGATGCTATAAATCTCATCAATTTAATTTCAAGTGTGTTTATGACTATGTTTTTAATTTACAGTTATTAAATTCCATTATTGATGTTGCACAAATGTTTTTCATTTGTGGATCTCAAAAGTGGGCAAAAGCAACACTACATTCATTTTGAAAAAATGAATGCAGATAATTTCCCCAAAGGCCTTGGATCATCACTAGTTCTAAAGTTTTCATTTGGGGATCCACCTGTTGATTTTAACACAACAGGTTCCTTTGCAAGAAAAAACACTTTTGTCCTCATTTTTGACTACTTAGAGGAAGGTCACATGTTTAACATTCAGTCCCTTCTTGTTAATAATATACACTTGATTTCTTCACTGGAATCTCTTAATGCTTATTCCCCTTCTTGTTCTATCAAGATTCTATTCTTAGTATGTGCTGCCAGACCAGCGCCTCTCCCAGATATTTGGGAAATGGAATAGATATTTGTCTGTGGGATATGTTGGTATCTGCAGATATTCTTATTTTGCCATTCCATTTGCCAGTTTTTTACTGGGACTAAATTATACCAGCCACCTTCTCAGTAATTCTTATCAGCATCACTTATGATATCTTCTCTATGCAGTAAATTTACAATTCAGTTATTCTTGTTATTGCCTAGAAGTCTTTCCCCCACTACCTTTAGAGCAGATGGACTGCTCAAAACACCACACACCTCTGGAACAGCTGTGCATGGGGGTGGCAGAATGAACCCAGATGCCCTCCTAGAGAGGAAATCTGTGGCGCCTGCTTTCTGTCTTTATTATCAGAGAACAGGTAATCAAATATTGATACACGGTACAACGTAGGAGAAAGGATTTTCTGAGTTTTCCTTCTTTTACAGCAGGAGCCCTGCACTAGGGAAAGCACACCCAGCTCAAATCCTCACTGCTAGAGGCTAGAGTGAATTTATTTTAAAGGTTGTTCCTACAGCCTACTGATACTGTATATTATGTCCCATTTTGTCTGAGCATTCTTAGCAGACTGACAGAATTTAAGGATATGAAAAAAAACCCTCAGAAGTCAGATCATCTTGAAGCAGAAAAGTAATTCCAGAACTCACACCAAAATTTTATTAATAACCATATATTTTGTTTCAGTGGATTGCAGGGTTAATTAATAATGCAACATAGCTAATAATTAACCTCTCTTAGGTTTGGGATTGCATCACTCAAACAAAGACATTACTTTAGGGACCAAAAATGTAGGTCACAGGAGTACTCTAAGGACATATTTTAAGGAATTCTTGTAGGCTTTCCATTTTCTGAAGTTAACAGATCTATCACCTACACTACCTGTAACAGCTTTTTGCTTATGATTCCCCCTCCCATCCCCTTTTACATCTAGTGGGTATCTTCACAAAGATAGGAAATCATTTGCTCCTTGTCTTTTTGGCCTTGAATCTTTTTTCACTGAAGCTGTAGGTAAAATTCCCACTGAAGAGGATAACAATGAGTGGGCTTTACATCTCCATTATTAGACTTTAACATTTAACATCACCTTTCCTGTCTCTCATCTGCCACTGATTATCTGGGCCAAGTGCTCTTTTTCATAAAGGTGCATGGGTCCATCTTTGGGGAAACAGACAATGAAGTTAACTACATGCAAGCCTGAGAAATAACTTGTGTAAATAGATCTCTACTACATCAAAGCTGAACTGGGAACTTTTGTTACATTTCATCACTCTTTCACTATCCTTCAGGATTGTTAATGTTCAAGCTAAGATTCAGGTAATAATCCTGAAGAAATCATTCCATTATAAGTTAATGGCTGGATTTTCAGTTAATGGACCAAGCTGAAGACAAGGGCAGTTAACACTATAACAAACTATAGTAATATAACCAATTTCAAGGGGATTATTGCTACCATAAACTGTATTAAATGGTTTATAAAAGGAATGGCATGGACTTTCTTTTTTTTTTTTTTTTTTTGAGTTATGTGAAGAAGAGTAAATGAGAGACTGCTTTGTTAGCTAAGTTGTTTCCAACCAATTTACAAAGTATTTTGGTCAAGGGAATGTTGCTAATAATGTCACATAATGAATATTCTAAATGTACCAGAGGTTGTTCTTCACTCTAATAAGTGGGGGAAATCATGATCTCATTTTTGTTATGAGATTTCAACGAAGCTGGTCTATAACTCAGCATAGAAAAGAAACACCAGATTCAGTCTGTGCTCAGTTCCAGCATCAGAGCCCATTGCTTCACCATTTCAAAATCTCATCCTCTGTCAGCCAATTACCTTACAAGGCCAAGAGAGGATGAAAATAAATATATTGAGAGCCCTGTTTTGCATTAAGTTCTTCAAGTAAACTAGATAAATAACTGCCAGGGAAGAGTCAAGTTACATGTATATATAAAGTCGATACCATTTTTGCCCTTTGACCATACAGTGGAAATATATTTTAGTGGGTTTTTTTTCCAGATACGATGCATTTTTTCTTCAAGTATAAATTTATACTCTGAAGAATTAACACTAGATATGTTGTTTATTAAGATAATAGTACTAGGCATTTCACTAATTCTACTTCTAATTTCAATGACCAGATGTATTCTCAACTCTCATTTCATCCAAACATATGAACAGCAAAGCTTCCATGCAAGAGGATGGTGGGGAAAGGGAAGAGATCTCTAAGGGATGGTTGAGCAAAACAAAATTAATAAAAGGATAAAACGGGGGGGGAATAGTACAGCCCACTGTCTGTACCCGCCCTGACGCCTGAGTCCTCGCTAGAATGTGACAGCAGTACACACATGCAGAGCACTTAACTTCAGACTTCCACCCTTGCATCACCACAGGTGTTGGGGAACTTTTCACAGGAATAACAAAATGTTACCTCAGCCCCCCCTCAACAGCAGACGCAGAGTTGATGTTGTACAGTCTGTGCCAGTTCCCAAGTTTCCTGAAGTGCACCTTCTCCTTTCAATAGCTGGAGTTTGCCATGGGTCTGCTTCTCTTTATTGCTCTAGTCCATCACAGATCATCCTCATTTAGATTACCATAATTTAAATGTTATGAATTGCACAAAATGATTTAGGTTAATGTAGATTTAAACATCCTTCCAATAAATAAGTCAGAGGCAGCATCCAACACAAAAAAATACTTGCTCATTAAGAGGGTTGAAAGAAGAGAGTGGAATGATAATATCTTGAGTTATCTAAATAACTTGCACATAAAAAACTTTGGACAACTGAAGGTCCTGTGACCATAGACACTTTAAATGGAGTGCAGTTAATTATGTTCTTTTATATTATCAGCAGCCCAAATATTTTCTTGGAGTGTCTGTTTGAGTAGTTGCATTAGGGAATAGAAGCAAATGTCAGGCTGTTGCAAAAGGGCAGTCCCTGCAGTGGGCTGTATAAACACGAGCACAGCCTGACAGATGCACAATGGCTTTTGGCTCCTCTCACAGCTGATAAGGCCTCCACTGGAATATTGCCTGCCAAAGGAGACGTGGCCCAACAGCAGAGTCCAAACTACAGAAATTAGAGCTTTCACTCACTCTTGAAGATGCAACCAGCAAGGAAAAATATTCAGACTTATTTAACCTTTAATTTTCCTTAGGCTACATACTTCCACACAAAATTTCTATCACTGTACCAAATCTATTTAACGGAAGTTCAGCTCAAGAAGAAGTTGGAATACTAAGCCAATTATACCAGACTCTCCGAGGCATAGGTGGAATTTATCAGTATCATTGCAAAGGAGAATGAATAGCCCAAATGCTTCTGGGTCTCATCAAAAATTGTGGTACAAAATACTTTTCATATGAAGGAAAAGCATTTCAGCAGGAAGTGATTAGAATGGAAGCTCTGTGAGCCTAAGGACCCTCCAAAACTTTCACTGTATCTGTCACATGACCTTAGACAATTTTGAGGAGATGTTTAATCAATCAGCCTCAAAAAATCCCCCAAACATCCATGAGAGATACAATTAAAGATACAGCTTAAATAAACCAACACAGACCATTGGAAATAAATTCTGATTTTGAGTAACAGCATCTTCTAATAGAGCAAATAACTGATCACTCAGGTATTGCTTCATCAACCAGCTTTCTCCACACCTACTTTACTTGACATAAGCCTGTTATCAAAGAACCACTGATTTATGAATTTGCCACTGCCACAGCAGGAGAGAAACATTTTTTCCTTCTTTCCACAAGCTAAATAAAGATATATGGATGGGAGAATATGTGCCTTGGTTTCTATGTTTTCATGTTCAGTAATAGATCAGGATAAATAGGGGGGAAAAAAAAGAAAAAATGGTCACAGAATTGCATCTCATAAGTACTTGATTTATCAGATGGTAGTTTCTCATCTTTATAGTGAAGGTAAACATTTCAAAATTAGGATGACAGAATTATCCACATAGGCTGCAGAAGCCAAACATCAGTATTACAGATTTTTAGTCCTTCTATTGTCTTCCTCACACACTGGTGTATATTGAAATGGGCTTTGTCCTAGTGTTGTTTTATTTTAAAAGGCTTCATAATAGGTTTCTTCCATCCTGTTCCTCAAGCAGCTGGTCCATGTCCTTAGTAGGTTTCACATATTAATCTTCTAGTATCCATCTCAGATTTCCTTTTATCTTCAATTTCTGTTCCTTTGTCATTGCTTAAGATTTATACCTTCCAAATAGTTGCATAAAATTCATGTTCTCTCATATCTACAGTAGAAGTAACAGTTTTGAAGAGATCAGTTTAATCTGTTCTAGAATCTTAAAATCTTAATTAAGAGTTACAGTCTTCAGTTTATTGAAAGCTAGATCCCATGATGTCTCACTTTATGCTGGGATAAACAGGGCATGAGGCAATCATTCCTCTTTTCCAGGATTTGAGAAGGATGAGGAGTGGTATTGACTGTGCCAGCATTACTCTTCTCAAAAAATGGGGAGCCACAAGGATGCTGTGCTCTTCCACATGCAGTGCACTCGGCTGCAGGCTCTGGCACATTCAAGATGAGCTAGAAGGAATTGCTGCTCACATTGCTGATGGTATTTCCTGCTGACAAAAGGTCTAACACATATGACACACATTCACTAGCAGCCCTCATTTCAGCCTTGGTTAGTAGTCAGCTTCCTTTTTCCAACAGAATAGCCGTGCAAAAGATAATTTCCTCTCAAGCAGAGGTCATCCTCCTCTTTCTCACAGATCCCATTTTGCTCTTTTGTGCTCATGTTCATAATTTGACTGTATGAGTTTGCTCTGTCCAAAGGACTATTTGCAATTTCTTCAATTGGAAGTGTCATTACTATGCTGGTTACTTCTTTTTAATCACAAAAATGGGTTTAACCCCATTACCAGCAGTACCCTTTTGAAATACCTCATCCCCAGTGGAGGTGCCTTTCAATTATGGACTGTGAACAGGCACATCAAATTCCCTCTTTTTGTACCAGGATAGATCATTCACAATCAGAAAGCTCCTTTGACTTTCCAAGTATTGATTAGGGGAGATTTGGACTGGTTTGATGCTGCATTACATTCCATATATCTAACAGGCTCACAGGAATGCATCCATATTTCACTGCAATCTGATTACAACAGACAACTGGCTTTTCAGTCTCCTTACTATTATTTCAAGGCAACAAGCAGTGAGGACCATATGGCACCATTGCTACAGGACTAAGAGATTTAAGTCTTCTAAAGAACCAGACGACCTATGACTTGCAAATGGTAATTTTCTGATTTTCAAAGTCTCAGCAGCCTATACTGCATAAAAGCTGTCAGTTAGCTTAACAACCCGAACACATACAGCATAATGTCTTCCAATAGCACTGCCTGCCAGGACTCACCATCTGCACTTCCTCTGCTGGGAACAGCCAAACTGTTACACACAGTTGGGCTAACACAGGGAGAACATGCAAGATTCCTCAGCACAAACTGGGGGGCACAGCAAGGCTGCCCCTCCATGGGAACGAGGGGCTGGAGAGCAGCACTGTGGAAAGGCACCTGGGGGTCCTGCTCCATGGCAAGCTGAATGTGAGCCAGCAGTGCCCTGGCAGCCAGGAGGGACATCCCTGTCCTGGGGGCACCAGCAACAGCACGGCCAGCCAGGCAAGGGAGGGATTGTCCCACCCTGCTCCGCACTGGGACAGCCTCACCTCGCCTGCTGGGGCAGCTTTGGGCACCACAATAAAAGACATAAAGCTGCTAGAAGGGCTGTGAGGGTGCTGAAAGGCCTTGGGGAGAAGCCATACAAGGAATGGTTGAGATGACTGAGTTTGTTCAGCCTGGAGAAGAGGACACGGAGAGGTAACCTCATCACAGGCTGCAGGCTCCTCATGAGGGAAGAGCAGGGGTGCTGAAGGCAGGTAAAGCCTCGCAGAAGAAGGGCCTTGTGAAGCATGGCTTGGGCCAGTTCCCATGAGAATGGAATCCTGTAACAGCAAGAACTGGTTAGCACAACAATCTATTCTTGTAAAAGGCAGTTCACACCTGTGGAGAAGAGGATTCTACCCATGAAAATCCTTGAAGAAAACATGTAAACATCTGTGTAAGGATGCACGTACACACACAGGCACCTTCTAATCAATGATTTGAGTGGCAAGAATTGGATGACCAATTGGATGCCTTTGAAAACTCTCTAAAAATGAGCTGAAACATTAAACTGGGGCTTTTGCTGCTGAAATTTTTAAAGTGTTGTGCCCACTTTTGCCCGATTCTCACAGTGACAGAGGGGCAGACTCTGATCTCTGCCCTCTGGTGCCCAGTGACAGGACCTGAAGGAGCAGCATGAGGCTGGGTCAGGGTTAGGTTGTGTTTTAGGAAAAGGTGTCTCACCCGGAGGGTGGCTGGGCACTGAGCAGGCTCCCCAGGGCAGTGGTCACAGCACCAGCCTGACGGAGCTCAAGGAGCCTTTGGACATCGCTCTCAGGCACGTGGTGTGACTCTTGGGGCTGTCCTGTGCTGGGCCAGGAGTTGGACTTCAATGACCCTTGTAAGTTCCTTCCAACTTGGGATAGTCTATCATTTTGTAGGTGAATCAATATTCCAATTTTTATACTGTTTCCATCAGGTCCCTACATAGCAGCAGCAAAAAAAACTGATCTGTGGAACAGGGTGAGGTCTTTAGGAGAGAAAAGCTCCTCAAGGCTGTGACAGGTGGCAATATCTTTATATGACGTGTTCTGGAGGCGTGAAAAACAAGACTACCCTGTCCATCAGCCATGGAAAATTCAGTTTAGACCGTGGGGCAAGCATATGGAAATTTAAGTCTTGCTTTGACTAATGCAGGGGCAGCTCCTCAGCTGGTATAAACTGATTAGGTAGTGACAAAATACACAGCTGAGGATCTGCCCACATTCTGTTTTCTCTGCTTCTGTACATGAAAATGTCAATGCTCCCTATGCATATGTTCCTCTACAGCAGCTATGCAACAGTAGCTAATAACAAACAGTGCTTACCCAAAGCAGTCTTTGGTCCTGCTTTGCCTTGAGTGGATCCCCAAATTCTTGCCATGCTGACTGTCCTGCAGGCAGTTTCCTGAGCTGTACAGCTGAGGAGGTCTCAGCTATGTCCCATTGAATATTAAGAACTCATAGTGCTCTGCTTCAGTCACTTGGACAGCTTTAATTCCTCCCCACAATCTTTGGTGCAAACAGATATCTCTTCTACCTTCTGCTGTCTCCAGGGAAGGATCCTATTGCACAGTTTTTAGCTCAAGCTTTCTTCCTTGGATAAACTAAATCTTTACATTGCCTCCCTGCTGCCCACTGAGTGAGTTACACAATTCCCACACACAGCACACAGCTCTTTCTGGCTCTCAGCATTCTGAGAATTTTCTAATAACACCAACCAACAAAAGCATTATTACAAGACTTCAGATTGAACCCTAGAAGGAATAGAGCTGAAAAAAAAAGTAATCCCTTGCTTCTGAGCCTCACTATGGCTATCCTAAAGAACCATGGCAATCACAAGGAGACAAGAATGGTGGCTGAACTCTCATAATTGTGCTGTCCTCAGCCAACAGCATCAGGTACTTTTTACTGGTGTGCATGGCTGCTTAGATAAAGGAAGATGTAGGAACTTGCATCCTGCATTGCCACTGCTTTCTGTGGAGATGCTTGTCTGGAGGAGATAGTTGCCTCTATGTGTGTTAAAACATCATTGCTGTGTCTGTGATTTCACCTGCACAAAGTTTCTCTGATTCTATCCGTCAGTGAAGGAAGTTCTGGGGAGGAGAAAAAGCATAAAGGGCTGTCTCCAAAGATGTTAGACTCATTTGAGAAATGATACTGGGATACAGGGGTATTATTACATATTGGATAAGAATATTTTAATGCCCTTCCTTTACCTGCAGTGCCATATTTGCTCAGTGGATCAGAGCACTGGAACACTGATCAATTACAGCAGTTACCTGTACACCATGTTACAGTATTCAGCTAAATTAAGCTTCACTACAGCATTAGGGATTTTTGCAGCCCTGGGTTTCATCCAATTTTACAGTTGGGTTGAATGAGGCACAAGTAGGTCAAGCAAATTTTCTAAAGTCACAGACTAAATATATTATTTACTTATAAAATCAGAAATCCAGGACACTAGTACTTTCAGTTCTCTCGCATGAAAAACTAAGACTTACTCAAAATGCTTCAAAAAAGAATGAGATTATGAAGAAAAAATACTCTGTGATTAGTGAACAAGTGTTTCTATATTAAAAATAGCTATGCTAGAAAACACTACTGTTACCATGTCTATTTGCTGCCTTTCCTACTTCATATGTTCATGACTAACATACATATAAGAAACATGCAACAGCAGCTAGCAGCAGTTCAAAACTTAGATTTTAAGTTTTAGTTGTGGTCACTTATGTGGTTTTCACACTCTCTGATCATTTACATAATGGTCCCTAGATCTGCTTTCTGTGTAAGGAGCTGCTCATTCCCCCAGCAAGATTCAGAGAGAATCTTTCAGAATCCTAAATTTCTATCTTCACAGAGCATGTGTGAAGTACTCTAAGTTACAACATATCCAAATTCAGATTTTTCTGTCATATTAAGAAAAATATTTTATTGTTTTTCCTCATGTAAAGCTGCTTCTACAAACCAGTGCATGCCTCTTATTACCCAGCCAACAGGTAGCAACATATGCTAGCATAATGTTTGCACCTGAAGAGTAAAATTCCTAATCACATGTGGGCAAATATATTATTTTCATGAATGTGTTTGGAATGAGATCTTTGTGAAAGAAGAATCAGAAATATTAAGAGGTTCTGAGGTAAATTTAAAATTTTAGGAGGTTAACATAAGCATTCAAATTGTAAAAGACTTTCCCAAACATTTAGGCTTAGAGAATCAGAGTGGAATGAATTTAAATGAAATAAATTACTCTAGAAAAAGGCAGGAATAGGAAAAGCAAAGTACTCTGGAGGACATCAGAGGGAACTCACAGAGGATTCAAAGAGATAATGAAGCAGACCAAAGAGGAAAGAAGTTCTTCTATTGTTTAATTCCATAATCTAGTTTAATCCTACTGAATGCTACTTACTCCAAGCAAACTGTAATCACATCAGGTCTCCATCACCTACTTGCTAGGCTATAAATGTTAAGATGAACCGCTCTTACAATAATTTCAATACTTTCCAGCCCTTACAAATAGTCACTGCTGGCTGACAGCATGAGCCACCACTTGCCTTGTTCCCCAGTTTATTCACATGGGCTCCCCCATCTGTACTTCTCTTCCAGCCTTTGAAGTGACTTTTTGTGGAAGTACTTTAAAGGAGAAAGTTCTGAAGGGTACCATAAATATGGAGATGAGATGGGAAGAATTGCCATGCATCAGCACAGGTTCATTTCCTGTCATTTTTCAAGGAATGGGATTCCTAAAGGCAGGGACAGTATGACGTCTGTATGAATGCTTAGATCCTTACTTTATTAAAAAATAAAGAAAAGAAAATGTTACATACAAACATGACCTGTCAAAAAGAATGCCACACATGAAGATGGACAATTCACAGAACACTCATAAACTTCTCACCTTCTCTGGCATCTCTATAACTTTTACACTAATTAAAGTAAAATTTTAATTCCACACATTAAACAGAGTGTTAGGGAGAATAAGAGAGCTGAGCTGATGTCCCTGGCCTATGAAAGTTTTGTATTGCTCTCATTTAAGTTCTGGCTCAGGACCACCCTACATGGCACTGCAGTGTCTTTCTGGTCACAGGTGCCTTTTCCTTGTCATGGTTTGGCAGGGCTCCCTTGGGTCACTTGGCTGGCTGCCTGCAGCTCATGTTTGCTGATTCCACCTTTGCTGATTCCATGTTTGCCAATTCCAGTTACTCTGAAACTTCCTAACTGGCACACACTGCCACAGTCACTGTCCAAAAACTCCAATTAGCAGCCACAATATCCACAGGAAAGAGAAAGGAAGTATCTTCGGTTGCTTGTTTAGATATCTCGTTTCATATACAGGATTTGTCTTCAGAAAAACTTGTGATGCCTGACCTTGATACATATGGAAAATTCTGCCTGGGCATTCTGCCAGACATTTTGTTTGATATCTATATTTTCTCCCCCTTGGCCATCTTCTTGTATTTTTTTTCCCTTCTGGCTCCTTGCCTTTTTCATAACTTCTTTAGGGCTCATTATCTTTACCCAAACACATTGGCATTACATATCTTTCCAGTCATGGAAATTTAAATGCTGGTCCTAAGAATATTCTGTGAAAAGCAGAGAAAATATTTCAGAACCATCTAACTGAGGAATTTAAATTTCACTGACTTTCAATTGGACACCTATGTCATAGTTGTTGACTCACAGATACTGTGACAATAATGTTTTTTACACTTACAGTTATGAAAGTACTTATGCCCACATTTAGTATTATATCAAATTTGACTCTTAAGGTGTATTTTTTCAATATTTTAACGAAAATTCCTGCAGTGTGTAAAAAGAAAGATATGCTTTCCCTGATCCTTTATCATTTTCCCTTGAGAATTATGTCTAACCTTAGGAACCTTGCATGGTTTTAACATATGTTCCTTGTTTTTATCAACTTACAGAATAATTACTGCTTTTATCACCATTTAAACATTGTGATCATATCTATCTTAGATTGGTTGGTCCTGGCTTATCCTTAACTGTGTGAGTTCTACTAATATCAATAACCTGTGGTACTGGTAGTTTTCTATATAAGTGACCAAAGAGACATATGAAGTACAAGGAAAAAAAAAATCACAAATTAACAAACCAGGACCTTGAACTGTGAGGAACTGGGAAATATCTGTCATCATCTTGCTAACATTTTTGTGTTGATGTGCTGAAGGTACCGTTTTATGCATCCCTAAATCTGCCAAAAGGCAGATAGCATCCAAAGGAAGGCTGGAGGGAAAAAAAGAGAGGGGGCAGACAGACAGATTCTTAACCAGATTTGAAAGTTTGGCAGGAAGAAGTTTTTGTCATTTCTGTTCTGCAATTTAGTTTGTCTAGGCAATTATATTAACAGAAATGCTACCTACTGAAGATCTTGTGGATAAGCCAAAAAAATGTTTAATTACTTTCAAAGAAAAGGGTGGTGACAAAATACTTAGCATCAAACTCTAGTCCAAAAACCTTCCCAAACCCATCTACAGGGAAATAAATTCTATCCAAGGTGACTTTGAACTCTGTCTGAGGACAGGGCTTGCACACACCCACGATAGGTGCTCAGTCATTAGGAGAAACTGTAACTTCCCAAGCTTTACACACGGTTGTTGAATTTCAAGCAAGGTGGAGTGAAGATTTACTCTTGAAAGAGGAAGTCTGACTGAAGCTAAGGCAAATTAATATTGTTGACCTTGGCCCTGACTCTGCTCCTGTCTAAGTTAACAGAAATACTCCTGTTAATTCCACGGAGATCTGGATCAAGCCTCCTGCTGAAGTAAAACTGAAAGCTTTACTTCAGAGAACTTTCAGGCAATGCAGGAAGTTGTACTGAGGTACAACCTGATGTTCTAATATTGAAGATTTATTTTCTCACCTAGGCTGGGTGTTTCCTTATTGGTAAGGAAACTTCCATACGCATCCCAAAAAGACACTGAAATCTAGGGTTAGCTAGAAACTTCATCCAGTGTCTCTGAGAAACCTTTTTTTTTCTCTAGTGAAATTTAAAGGTGTAGACTCTACTGCCATATTTCTGCTGAATTTATTTGAACCACAGAAGGTTTTCTTGAGCCACTGTTCATAGAGGAACAGACAGAATTGTGGTCATCTAGTGTCACTATTTAAAGTTAATTTAATTTTTCAAAGTAGTATTTAGAGCATTTACCTTGCAGATTTTCATGTTAATAAAAAATAACACAATCCCTGCATGTTTGAAAACCTTGCTGATGGACTTCAAATTATTATATATATTATTTAATATTTACTCATGTTGCCTGCTAAAAACTGGGTGTTTTTTACCATGCTCAAGACTAATCCTGTAAAGGACCTTCTGCTTAGTGTGCTTTTGTATGAGGGACAAGCAGAATTCTGAACCCTTTTTTAATCTTAAGAATGATAGCTGTAAAGTTGTCTTGTGTCTGTGGTCTGAGTGGAGGAAATGACCAATTGTGTGTAAAAATAAATCATCTCACTTAGAAAGGCAGAAACAGTGTCAAACACTGAAAATTCCTGAGGGAATGGGTTCTTCAGCTTGTATATCTTGATTATCTAGTGACCCAAGGCACAAACTATAGCTATGGTCAGGGAGTTTAGACAGAAAAACAAATTTCTTGTTCAATTTTCAGCAGACTTGACTTCCTGTCTTCAGAGTATGTGGCTTATAAATTTAATTAGATCACCTGAGTGTTTCACATTAACACAGTTTCCTCCATGATGGGGATATCATTTTAGGGACGTCATATTTCAAAGAAAGCAACTGTTTATTTCACTGCCATATTCAAAACAGGGAAGATATATTTCCATGGAGAAGTTTTTATTAAGGGCTAGTATTGATGCCAATATTAGGAAATACTAATTGGTGGAAAGCTATTAAGACACCCAACACAGAAAGAGTCACTACAACTTGTGTAAGGAGGAACTCAATTCCAGTGGGTCTTGTTTTCCCCCACAACAGAAAAATTGAAAATTTTCCCAAAGCTGCATGGTTGCAGTGACCTCGGTTTTCGTCTCTGTCCACTTCAAATTCTTGACAACAGGTGACCAGAGTTATGAAATTTTTTACTTCCAAAGTAAAAAAAAAAAAAAAAAGCATTATGCACAAATGAGAAATTCTATATCTGATTAGTATTAGAAACTTATGACTGAAAAATGAGTATGCAACAGCTGAGAACACATCATCACCAAATGCTAGTTCTTGGAAGCTAGAAAATGCAATATTAAAGCCAAAAGTTCAATGTTAATTCTGCCCCAGCTGCTTTGTACATCAAAATATATCACGTGGTTTGAGTTATTTTACATTTCACTATTTATTTACATTATAAGGAAAACATTAATTAGTGTTTCTCACAGTCTGACACATATACATTTTGAAGCAACATATTCTATTTTTGACTTAGAGTTTCAATCTTACTGAGATCTAATAAGGAAGTCCAGCTTGGAGCAATTTGATTTAATAATATTAGTCCTGTATACATTTGATATTAGCTGGTAGAAATTTAGTAGCAGCTCAACCTGACAGAGTTAACACTTTTTGGGCTGTTTTGAATGTCTTCACTCTGAGTAATACTTCAACAGAAAAATGCCAGCTGGTTCAAATGGGATAATAATGAAGATGGGAGAAGTGAAGTGACTGGTACGTTGTTTTCTGTGTCCTTGCATCCTTTGCCTCCTTCAGTCCAGCACCATGGTGCCTCCAGCATCCTCCTCATCCCGCAGCACTCCCGGGGGCCAGACTCAATAGTTTACACTTGTTAATTTAGGACTAGTTCTGGTTGGAAAACCATCCTATAAATTATCTAATTTTAAAAAATATATATGAAAGACAATCTCTGTATTGTATATAGATTGTCATGGTATTTTAAATGGGTAGTGTCATTCACAACACATTTATATGAAAATTACATTTTCAAAAGTACTGTACAATCTGTGTCAGTAAAGTGTTTCACCTACCAGAGAAGATAAAAAGTACATTGCTTTATCCTAAGTCATCTGATATTTTTCTAGCCCATATGACAAACAAACAAACAAGAAGTTTGAAACACTCATGGCTTCATTCAGCTTGTAACTTTTAAGAGGATTCTGAAGGTCAAGAGTTAAATAGATGGATTTGTAATTTCTATTTTGGTCTGGTTTTAATTTGGGTAATCCTTCCATTAAATATAGCTATTTATGACATTTGTTAAAAGCCTATGCTGCTAATTTAGCTTAAAAAAATCTAATGGAGTTGTATTGGAACTTTTCCATAAAATTAATGTTCCAGACTTAATGGATGTCTAAGGTATCGTTATTAACGGGAATATTCCATAAACTAAAATCAGAGTCTTTGAATTGGTGATCTGATACAGTTAGATCGGAACTTATTGAAAGCTGGAGTGATGCCAAAGTACCCAGGAATTCAATTTAAACACCTTATGGAGGTTAATGCTTTTATGGTATTTACTTTAATTAGTGTTTTATTAAATGCTCAATTTCACTCACATACTTGGGCAGGAGCAGTGGGCAGCCTGTGGGTAAAGCAGGAATGACAGAGGTAAGATCACTTTCCTCTCTCTACATCTGTCAGAAATACCAGTCTTTTCCATGATTTCTAGGGTTATATTGCTTTTGGCTCCATTACCACATTGCTGAAAATGTCATATAAATTCATACTGAGTACCACAGGCTGCACCATGGCCAAGCAAAAATACATCACACACCACAGGCCTCTTCACTGAGTTTTGCTTAAAGATTCACTTCTATCGGTCCACACTCCTTGATTGTGTAAATATGGACTAAAACTATCCAAAATTCATGAGGTGCTTGCATAATTTGCTTTCTATTCCATGCTGAATTTAAAATACCCATTTTATCTGGTTAATAACATTATGTGTTTTTATCCCATGAGGAAGGAATGGATTGCCACTGAAGCTAACTCCTACCATAAAAGAGGTTACTCTTTTTCTTTGGGGCTGGTCCTAGGCCAAGAAAATCTGATTTTGTCCCTGCTGACTGCAGTAGACTTAGAAACAATTCCTCACTCCTTGTTTTATCAATAGCAAAATACTGGAGTAAAAAATAAAATTTAAAAATGTACAGAATTTATTTGTATTGTCAAAGCAATCAGGAAGGAAAATAAATTGTTGGGCTTTGAGAAATTCTGTAATTTCCCATGGTACGTATGGGGTGACTGTATTTACCATACTCTTTAGACTCATGTCTGATCCATATGCAAAAAACGAACTTCATGATATAACAATGTTACAAGACCACCATAATTAGTTTTTTAATGTGAAAAACATACAGAGTATTTCTGTTATTTCTTCCCCTGTGGAGTGGAATTTAATTTAAGATGCATCTGCTTGTACCCAGTGACAATAATGATTCCAATAAGAACCAAAGTCAAATTTTCTACACAGAGAGAACGTAATGGCTGATATTCTCTCATGCCATGGCACCCTGGGGCTCAAAAAAGAGGTGTACCCTTGTATGAAGAGCAAATTCTGAGCTGCCAAATATCAGCTAACATAGATAGGTGCCATTATACTCTATTGTCTTCTGCAGTGCCCTGGAACTCATAAGCACTTCCAGCAAAACTTTGCAAACAGGGAGGCAAATGTGTTTGCTTGATTCTCTTTTCAGGTTCACCTTCTTGTGACCAGCCTAGACCATATGCACACACCTGCACACTCCAATAAATCCAAGGGAGACCAGAGGAACATCATTTAAATCCTTGTTCTCAGCACTGGCACACCAAACAGAGCCACGTGCAAGTGTGGACCTCACCACATGTACCTCACCACATTGTGCATGCACTGGACACTTTTCATGAGGGAAGCTGCTGAGTGACCTTCTAGCATTCCTGCTATTCCATGGCAACAGCAAATGATGGAAGAAATGAAAAAGTATAAGCTCCCTGATATTTACAATACAATTCTGAAACACAAGGATAGGCACACAGGCAATAAAACTGAGTAGTTAATGAAGTCAAGATAAAGTTCACACTCTACCTTATCCCCTAGAAAATTATTCATGTGCTAGATTCCACAGATACTCTGGAATTAAATCTTGTCTTCACAAATACGTTTTCTAGTCTTGATCAAAACATCCACTGTGCTGTACTCCTTACATCAAAGAATTAAGGCCATACCTTTTGGAGAGGAACTGGAATGGCTACTTCATTCATGGCTAAGAAATGACTATTTACTGAGAAAATATTGTAAAAATATTTAGATGCCTATCTGATATTACCAAGAGGCACCCACACACACTAGGAATGAAATAAAAGAAAAATTAAAGGGATACAAAACTTAGAAAGGATACATCTACAAATTAAAAGCAAGAGAAAAGATGAAGCTTTTACAAATAAAAAAGACATCAAGAAATCTGAACAGCACTTTTTACCTAAAAAACCAAACATAAAAAAGTAGTATAATAGATAAGTAATGAGATCAGAAGAGTAGAATAGATTATTAGGAATAGAACATAATGAAAAAAAAAAAAGATAAAATAATTTCTATAGAGGAACTTTTACACAAAGCAGGACTTCTTTTATCTGAAAGGCTGTAAAATATTATTTGGTACTCCAAAAAAAAAATCTCCACCAACTAACCAAAGAAACCCTGACAAGCACTGAAATAAACCTCATCTGCAGTTACCGTCCAGAAGAAGAACCTTCCAGTAACTGTGTTTTTTTTTTTTCAGACCATTTTTATTTTCCAATATCTGAGCACAGTGAGTCAGAAACATTTCTAAGTCATTGGGAGTAGCTTCAGGCTCAGACCATTTGAGCAGGAATGCAATGATTTACATAATTCTGGAAGGAAAATGGCTAAGAAAGTATGTTAATAGCGAAAGAAAGTAATCTGGATCAGATTTTTGGCTGCTGAAAATTAGCTTCTGGAATCACATTGAAGTCCTGTTTCTCGACTGGCTCTTTGGGGACCTCAGAAGGTAAATGTATTATCCTGTGCTTGAGCTTAGGAAGGATGCAATAGTTCCCAGGAAATGTATTTGGAGGGGATGGAAGCAGGAGAATGACTCGGGCATGCATCACCCGAGTGTTTTGGGATGTGCCTGCAGCTGTGCCCCCGGGTGTCCCTGCTGCCCTGCCCCAGAGAGCTCCAGCTGTCCTTAAAGAGGGACAGCAGGGCAGCAGCGCTGGCACAGCTCTGCTTCAGCATGTGCTGCCCGTGGGCACAGCCTGCTCCCAGCCCCTGCTGAGTGCTGTCATGCTGAGCCATTGCAGGGGCCATAAATGGTGTGAACACAAGCAAGAATGGCTGTGAGGAAAAACAGAAAAATTTGGGGTAAAAATCAGGCTCATGCACCACCTGGCTCCTTCTATAAAGGTATGCAACACCTACAGTGTAAGGTACCTTTCCTTCAGTCATTCCTACTGGTAACTTTTGGATGCCTGAACAGCTCCCAGCCCAAGATTTGCCTAGAAGGATGTCAAGTACAATTTTCCTCTAAGGTCCATCTGGCTGCAAGAGACCTACAGCATGGTTTCAGCAGCAGGAGTTAATCCCAAAATTCCTAAGTGACCCAAAGATCTGAGGATATTTTCTCCATTCAATATTTAAAAATACATTTACATTTCAGTCCTCATGTTCTCTAGCCCAGTGCTCTTACAAGACAGAAAGATGACTTTTAGCCACACACAGGACCTTCTATAAATAAACACCAATGTGATAGCTCTGTGCCAGGATACAGAAATATTGCATTTAAGAAGCAGGATACTGCACATAGCAGACAATTGCCACATCAGGGCCTTTTATTACAATAAGAACTGTCCTTGCTTGAAATACCTCAGCTTTTATAGGACAGAGCAGCAGCTAAGTGCTTAGGCAAGGCTGTAATGTTTTCTTCTAGACACTGGCTGAGTGCCAAATGCTCTTATGGCAGAGAGCAGTAGTTTAGTGTGGTGTGTTGACCCAAAGACCAGTTGGTCTGCTCCAGCCATAACTTGGAAGGATTATATCCTTCCTCCTCTGTGAAAATTGGGAAGTATATAAAATTCTTACCAGGCTGAAGTAGATTACTGTCCTTGCCAGCTTTCCTCAACCAGCATGAACACACCAGTCCAGATGAGCTCGGGGGCTCACCAGAAGGGCTTGAAGCAAGCATGGAAAGGCCTGGATGTGAGCAGGTGTCCCAGATGTCACTGATTCTGCTTGTGGCATGGCCGAGGAGCACCAGGGCAGCAGGGAAAATGGCAATAAGGTGTCTCATAGCTGTATGGCCCCCCTTTCCAGGAAGGGCACAGGAATGTGAGTGAGAGGCCAGCGGGCATTGCAGGTATCAGCGCAGCAGGTGAATGATGCACAGCGGGGCAGAGCAGCGCTCAGGGATGAGTGTGAACAGCCTGCCTGCTGCTCTGTGGCACTGCAGGGCTGGCAGCCCACGCCCCAGCTCTTGGCTTCTTGGGCAGGTGATGTTTAAAACATTCGGCCCCCTAAAGCACACAAACATTCACGACCTGCCCTCTTGTAGGTTTTGTTATTAGCAATGGTGATTTGGCCCTGGGCAGGGTATATTAAAGCAGCCCCTGCAATCTGGATGCCAGGGAACAACAGAGACTGGAAAATCTTCCTCCAGTTAGACAAAATGTATCTAATCCTATAATAGCTGGCATGAGGTGTTTGGCAGATGTCCCAGAGTGAAGGACAGAGCTAATCAATATTAAACATACGCAAGAAAGTGAAGCAAGCCAGCAAGAAAAAATATAGGAGGTAGCCCTTATTTTGAGAGAAGAAGGAGTGCTCAAGCTAAGGGAAGCAGAGTTTCTATATGGACTAACTCAGTTAAATTATTTTTTTTTCATTTGGATGGTAAGACTTTTGAACATGATTAACTATAATCACAGATTTCTACCTGTCTTAGGCCTCTCTGGAGCAGAGCATTTGCCAAAGCTCTTCTAATTCCGCTGCTCAAATATGACAGTCTTTTTTTAAAAAAACAGCTCTACAGATATTCTTTTAGTAAGGTTACTGTATAGATTTCTTCTATATCCTTTGTGCAAAAGAGAAGAAGAAAAAAAAAAAGACAGTCGAAACCTGCCCCATAGAACTTTAAAACTTGATAAAGGAAAGAAAGTAAAATGAATCTATTAAAAAAAATACATCAAGTTAGCTTATACCAAAAATGTGTATCTTTTCAAATGCTACTTCAAAAATTACATTTAGAATAGGATCATTTCTTAATTCATTCACACAAGGAAACAATATGGTCCATGCCATTCTAAATCCCCAGGACTCTTTATGACGTCTGTCACAATTACATTCATCTGTGCTTTGAATTTATTCAAATTCATTATTCTCCATTCCTTAGACTTTTGAGCCTTTCATTCAAGCAAGCCAATTCAGAACTCGTCTGTAGGTCCAATGCTAGAATTGCTTTGGCATGGAACAGTTTCAGACTATACCCTCCACACAAGAGCTAAAAAGAGAGTGAATATAAATAAATACTATATCAGGTGCTACAAAGTTGGCTTGTGGATCTCCTAATGTTCCACCTGACTTTCTACACTTCATTTTATATGCCCTTAATTTAAACTAGAATCTGAGGTTTTCTTATATGCTGCTAATCCCACTCTTTCTAGTGTTTTGAATGCCAGACTCACATATTTCAGATGTGTACCTTGCATGCAAAAGAAAGAATATTCAAATAACATTTCAGAATGTCAGCCAAGCATATTTCCCTTCAAACTCATCAGCTCATGCTGTTTCTTTTGTACTCTTCCTGACTAAAATGTACTCCACTCCTTCTGAGCTTTTCAAAGAGTGACTGAAAAACCTGGAGTCTCTCTTACCTTGTGAGGACAGGAATGAGAGACAAACCTGCAGTCACAGCCCCTGAATTAAACAGGGGATTTCTACCCTTCAGCAAGAATGGGACCAGTATTTCAAGTGAAGCTTTTCTTGACCAACATGGAAAAAACAGTGGATGGAGGTGATTCAGGAGTCCTGATATGAGAAATGGGACACCTCTCCACATTAGCTTTCACCAGCAGGAACTGACAATTAACTGTTCAGCACATCAGCAAGGGCAGTGGTTTTGTGATGCTCATCTCCAGCTGTTGTTGCAAGGAACAATCTCACCATTTCCTCCCCATTAATGTTTTTCCAAGTTTTTATATAATACCTTTGACTTCCCTGCTCACCTTGCCCAGTAAAGGGAACCAAACGAGAAGGCATGACCCAGACAACAGACAAATTTTTGTGTGCCTGTTCTCTGTAAACATAATCCTGTTTCTATTCACTCCACCTGAGCTAAAGTCCCTTCTAGGGGTAATGACACTCTGTCCCTAATCACACAACTCCTGTGTTGAGGTAAGCTTCAGCAGGAGCCTTAAAAACCCTCTCCCATCTACTAAGAATGTCACTTTATAGGAGAGAAAGATTCTGTGCTACCCAGTAACAAGTAAAAGACATTTATCTAGCTTTTCTATGTGCTTTCTATCTCTACTTATTTCATTATAGCAGGGAAAAATGTAGAAACCAATCAATAAACCCTTTAATCACATAGGAATGAAGGGAGACAAGTGAATGTAAATTAATAGATGCTGTACAATTCCAAAGAAAATTTAAGGAACCTAGGTGGAATCCTGATAAATTTTGTTGCTTTATATTTTGGTGAATGATAGCTCTGGGAACAAAATTCCAGCAAGATTTGTCAGTTAGTCAAAATGGATGTTTATGATTATGAAGCAAAGTGAGTTTTAATTTGATTGTCTCAAAATAGAAAACAGAACATAAATACAAACTTGCATGGGAGATACTGGAGACAGAAAATAAATTATGATTGTTTACAGAGATTACAAAGAGAGCAGAGTATTTTAACATATGCTCATTTTCACAACTTAAGAGGCAAGAGATTTTTATTGACATTACCTGTAGGAATAATAGATGGGATGTTGGACACTTTAATCAAAGACTATTCTAATCCCCACATTCTTGTTTCACCTGAACAGGCGAAATTCATAGCCTGTTATAATTGCATTCATAGTGTTAGTTGATGAAATAACTGTACAAATATCAATGGAATTTCAGAATTTAAAGCAAAACAATTAACACTACCTAGAGACACCTTAAGTAGCAGGAATATATCCTGATACTCCAAGATTTTTTTTTTTCCTGTTCCAGTGCTAACACAGTTAATCAATTTGCTCTCTTAGGTTCCATGGCATTCTATTTACCTATGGAGCACTATCACAATTCACAGATAAATTGTCTGTGACCTCTGTAAAACAAAACAGCTGCTCTGTCACTTCAACAGTCCCTCATTGTGTGGCACATCTCATACTGAGTGCAGATAGTACCTGGACAACCTATTTATTACTTGCCTGGGTCCTTAAGGCTCTGAATATCTAGGAAATATCCTCTAGCTCTCTTAGGGGATCTCCAGCTTACAGCTGTGACTGTTGTCATCGGTGCTGAAGGTTTGTCTCACTGTTAAGAGCCACTTCAGAAGCTGAACTTCCAGGTCCCAGCAAACTGCTTGAGCAGGACAAGGCACACCCAGTCTCCTGAACTCTTAGATAGATAAACACCCCTTAGAATGGATGAGTCTTTCTGCAGAAGTCAACAAGAACCCTAAAACTTGCTATGAATACAGAAGAGCTTGATGAAGGTGTGGCTATGGGATTTCCTAGCTCTTTTCACATCTGTTCTCTCAAGGTAAGGTGGACTGTAGGTTCAAAAAGCACAAGGTAGTATACTAAGTAAGTAAGTATAGTTGGTAGGATTTGGGAACCAGAACCTGGAGAATGCCTGTGGGAAATTCACACCCCAAGCAACCTGATATGACACCTTTTAACATAAAATCACAGTGTGCTGAGGTCACCAATCAGTTCTCAGCCTCCTGGGATATTAATTGCAATCAAGGGGCCAATAGCAGCTTGATTGCTCTTGTAGGGCTGATAAGAGACCAGCAACCTGTTCTTCCCAGAGAGCTCCAGTTTTTATCAATCTGTCTCTTCAGCACTAAGCAGTTCTCCTAGAAACAGTTTTAACCAGTTGTGCCATAACACCATGGCTTAGGAAGCAAAGAATTTTAGGCAGGAAACAGAAATTTATGCATTTCTTCAGGAACTCATAGTAATTAACAACAAAAACTTCAGAATCTGTATGGCAGATTTAAGCTGCTTAGGCAAATTCCCAATTGGAAATTTAAGTTTCACTGTTCTTAAATCTGAAAACTTTTGGCAAACTCTGTCAGACTCTCGAACTTTGTGATGAACAGCAGGATGATCCATGCTTCATTTATCCTCTTGTCTCCATTCTCATGAATACTCAGCATAGGAAAATTTATATGCAATGGTAATGTCATATGCAAAACAAAAAACTTTTGCAAAGAGAAGGAGAATCCTACTCTTCAGAAAAGTGCTTTCAAGTAATGAAATCAGCAGAGATTACTATTTTAATCTCACAAAGAAACACAAAAATGAATTTACGCTTCTCCCTGCCATGTATCAGGGAGAATATCAGGCTGTTTTCTGCCCAGTAAAGCTCTCTTGAGACCCTAATCATTCTTGCAGAAAACATTGATTTTCATGTGCTTAGTAGACTTTCACTTTCCAAGGAACCTCTCTTCCACCTGTATTCCTGATATTGCAGATTCCAGCTCCTGGAGCTGAAAGGCAAAATTCCCTCCATTCCTGCGGGATCACTGACTGCAGCCCCATTAGCCACTCTCTGTGGAAATATCTGCAGATCCCTTGGAGCACTTCAGAGCTGCATTTGGCAGCAGCACTTGAGGGTCTGCACACACTTCTGGAAAGCAATTTCTTCAATCACAAAGCCTTGCACTTTGTAGTGTCTCTCCACATCCTTAATAAACTACTTCAGCTCCCAGGAGACCTGGGTAGATTATTGTAGAAAAGGTGGAACCTGTTCCCAGCTGATTACCAGGATGTTTCCCACTGGGTCATTCTGGCCATTTTAATTCCCATTAAGGAGGTTGTGTGGTTTCTCAGAAATCAGATTTATTGCATTAGGTGAAATACATGGAACATTCTTACAGCTGTGTTATCAGGAGAAACTCAGCTATGTATTGCCCTTGAGAACTTGGAACTAGTTATTTCTGAGATGTATTGTTTGAATCAGCTGCTGATAACTAATGGTTTAATTGACATCAGAGAAAAATGTGCAGCATGTGTCAGCTGTGCACTAAATATACACTACTTCTTAGGATATTTTGTTAATAAGTTCATTTTTTCTTCTTAACACAGCTGATCATGATAGATGGATTGATGGCATATTTTTGGACCTATCAATATCAGGACTCCTTAGAAATTCTGCCAAATTTTACCCACTAGTGTCTGAGCACATCAATCTATCTCCTCATTTCTTGGGCTTCAATATGTTAATAAATGGAAGAAGTTGCTGGTTTACTCTGAATCCCTCCTCCATGGTAGAGCCACTTTTTGTTCCACCTTCTTTCCCAACAAAACATGAATGTGGGTTTTGCTTGTTTGCCATTTTAAGCTGAGCTACAAGATTCAGGCAGCATCTTTGGAGGGGGAATATCTAATTCTTAAAGGAGAGTGAGAAAGAGGGAAAAGAGGAATATGCAAGAGTAAAGGAGGGAGGACTCTGCTTTGCAAATGAGTGCACCCTTGTGTGAAAGTGAAGTTACCAGCTTGTATGTGTTCTTAGATATATAGATACCTCAATAAAATAAAAATTTAATTGTTCAAATACCAAATATAATTTGGGCATAATTTATTTGTATCATGTGATTAGAGACATTGAAGAATGAACTAATAGGTTCTGAATTTCTGATTAAAATCTTAGCTTATTAACCAAGAACAAAAATCAGAAAAGAACCATATTTAACACATCTGTAAATCAGGGTGACACATGTAATCATTGAATCCATTCCAGTTCATTAAATGCCAGCTTGGCTCCAGCTATTCTGTGTACTAATTGCTTATTTACTCTCTGATCTAATGTAATTTCTTTCCCTGTCTAAAGCTCTGGAGTGGTCAAATCACAGCAACTTATCCCAATTTTGAACAAAGTCCAAAATTATTATCGATCAAAAGGTTCTTAGAATACTTAATAATCTTCAATAATTAAACAACAGAGCCACATTATTTTCCAGAGTATTACTTTGATGGATAAATCAAATTAAAAAACCCAAGGTGAAAGAGTAGCTCTTAGGCTAAATGTTACTGCATGATCACACCATTTATTTTAAAAAAGGTCTTTCATATTAGTCACCCTTCGTTCTGCAAACTCAGAAGCATCTGCTCTCCTACTCAGATGTGTCAAGCTATCTGAAGCAGTAAGATAACAACTATTTTTAGGCACTTGAAAAATGATTGAAAATTAATGGAAGTTACTATATATCTGATATTTTGTAAATACTTGTTCCAGTTTATCCTACTTTAAACTAGTTTTTTGAAGAGGATTAGAAGGAGATGAAACTGTATTCATTGCATCCTCTACAGTTTTAGCTGAGTATTTCTAATTGTTTTGGTCTGTGGTTAACCAGACAAAATATGCTATATTTTGGATCACAATAAAGAAGCATAACTCAGGCCAAGTTAACCTTTAATGAATCAGATCCTTAATATAGTTCACACAAATAAATATAATTAAATTGATTTATACCTTGTAAGAATCTGACCAGAGTCTCTGAAATGACAACTCTTCATCAGCACAGGTGAATGCACAGGGGTATGAAATACCCACCTAAGGAGAAAGGGCTGGTGATTTCCATCTCCAAGAACAAGTCTCCAGCAAAGCTGTTTTTGCAATATTAGTTTCATGTTTCCTTCTCACTGCAGGTTGTGCACTGATTATATGTTTCTTTCCAAATATTGACTGAACTGCTGGAATTTGGTCAGATGCTTGATGTATTTGCTGGTCCAGCAAAATGAGTTGAATATGATCAACACAGAATTCTCTTTTGCTTTACATTTTCATTGCTCGAAGGTCTTTCAACTAGAAAGGTGGCTTGTCATCTATTTAGCTTTGATTTCTTTTCTTTAGGGTTGGACTGACATTTTTTTCTGCCTGACTGGAAAAGGATGCATCGAGGCATATTTCTGAAATCAGAGGATATGTACATTACAGTAAAGCAGTAAGTACATAGCCTGCAAGAACATTCCAGGTGCAGAATAAAGAGCGCAGTGGGAAGCAGCTATAAGCAGATCTTATAGGATCATTTCTTTTCCTACACCATTCTGTGTCAGAAATTGTTCTCCTGGCAGTTTGTCAGAGGGCATGTTAGGATGATGTGTTCTCAAAAGAACCTAGAAAAATAAACGGTCTGCTTCACAACAATTTTATTTGGCAGATGTAATTTAAAATATTTGTGTGTGAGAGGCTTGGTCTAAGGACAAGAAAGAAATGCTATCAATGTGCCTGGCAGACAACACTTCTCTGTTTCTTCAATCTTTTTTTCTTTATTTTCTTTTCTTTCCTTTTTTAAATATATATATACTACAAAGAATCCATACCACAAAAATTAACTTTGATTTTTCTCAGGGACATACTGCATTATGCACAATGCATGCATGAATCCAGACATGTCCCCAAAGCCAGAAGGCATTGCCAGGAGCATTCTTAGTTTTTCATTTTTGGCTTTTCTATGAGTAGGACATAGTAGGAGATCCAATTCACATGCAAGGAAAATGTAGTTCTACAGTACCTGAGACTAAGCCAAGAGTCAGCCCTCCTCACAGCAAACTGTGCTTATTGTTTTATTTGCCAGATGCATGGAACTCATTTTTTGGAAGTCTCCAGAAATAAGAAAAGTGCTCAATTTGTCCTTGTGGTTTAGCCCTACTTGATGAGTAAGCACCACATGGCCACTCAGTCCCCACCCCCTTCCCCACAGCAGGATGGGGGAAAGAATCAGAAGAGCAAAAGCAGCAAGGTCTTTGCAACACCATTATGCATGAAACCAAATTAGGTAAGGTGTTTACAGAGGTTGTGGCATCCATTTTAGGAAAGTAAAATAATGGCTAATTCAGGAAACACTATTTGGGACAAATGCTGTTGAGCAAATGAAATTACAGTATCTTAGCAGCTAAGGACAATTACCAAGTGTTATGTTTTATTCATGTAATTTACTGATGCCTTTGACCAGTCTGACATTATGAAGATTGAGTCAATCAGAATTTATAGACAACAAGCAGAGTCAATGACAACTTGCCTCGTTAAGAAGAAATGTTGGATCACTAAAGAAATATGTTTAGTCATTTGCCTGTCAAATCCTAGTTTTAAAAAATGCTCAAAGCTGATTTCTCCTCCTGAGTGAACGGGCTTGACATTTATTGTCACTGTCTTCCACCTCTGGCTTGAATTGGTAGCATGATGGAAATTCCAGGTACTGTGCTTTGGTATGGGGCCAGGATGATCTTAAGGATGTGCAAGCACATGCAAGCACACAGACTGAGGTCTGAACTAAAGCATCACATCCTGATAGAGTAATTCACTGAAATTCAATGATTGAAATTAAATACCCTAGTGAGTTTCCTTATATCCATTATTATAGAGGGGCTTTCAGGTCAAGAAAGCAATCAGGGATTCAGATATTTTAGATATAAAGAGGTCAGAGAAATGCCATCATGCCTTGAATATATTTGGGGATGTTTCATAGGACCCATTCTAAATCAATACACAGATGTCAGAATAATTTTGTTTTATAGAATACCTTATCCAGAAGAACTGTAAAAAAATAGGATCATCTCCTCTCATTTATTTCATACCTTCCTAACTCCCTAAGATGTGGGGGATTTGGTGGCAGGAGAGAATTTTATGACATCACAAATTATTCGATCATATCAGTTCAGTGTATGGCTTATGTTGGAAAATATTACAGATGGCATGCAGGGAAAAAAAAAAAAGGTTGCCAACACAAGCATCTCCAGATCTTGAGATAAGATAAATCTACAAACAAGAGATAATAGGTCAAATATACTGACTACAAATAAAGCAAGCTTCTGCAGAGTAATAACAACCATACCATAGCTGTCTGTGTCATGTCCTGTATCAGAACACCTCATCTGATAAATTTGTCTGTACATTTTAGCTCCAGCTAAAATTGGAGATAAAGAAAACAAATGATACATGAGGGCCATACAACAGCATGTCTTGTCTACCCACGTGGGAGGCTTTTTATAGAATCAGGCTTCATTTTCCTTCACTACTGTAATAAATGACATTTAAAGGCATATCCAGCATATAACTAATATAGAATAGATTTGTTTCTGTATATATGCTTATATATTAGGTGTGCTCATATGTAATGAACTATAATAATCAAGCATATATCTGTACACAGGGTATTTTAATGGCTAAGAAACCCTGTTGTAGTCAAGAGTTAGTTTAGCTATGTGGATAATTTTAATAGACATATTACTTTAGAACAAGCCTTTACCATCTGTTCTGCCCTCTAATTACAAATGCAACAGGAATATAATTCACAATTGCATCATTAAAAAGACATAAGGAATTTAATGTATGTCTCTGATCCCTTTTAATGTAGCTTGTGTCTGTTGTGTTTTCCTTTTGCTTTGTAGAACCCCTGAACCAAGGAAAACTTTTTCTCTTAAATTCTCTCTATTTGCATTTGTTCCATAAAAGGCACTACTCATATGGGTAAGGTTACTGAACAAATATGGAATGCTTCTGAACACAAATACCTGCCTGTTGCCTATAAGCTATTCTTATATATACACTTACAGGAAATGATAAACAATCCCTCTAGGTGTCTGGCCTTATGGACAAAGTGCTGTCAGACATCACAAACCCAGAGCAATTGCATTTTTAAACCTGACCCAGCTTCCATGTACTCTAATAAAGATGTCCTTCAAGAGAATTAATTGATTCAAGAGAATGAAAGTGAAAACAAGCAAGAAAGTGCAAAATAAGAAGATACAATCCAGGTATGGCAACTCAAAATAAGCATGCAAAGTGTACTTTATACAGCATAGCCAATGGAAAAAGTCAAAAATATCAAGTACACAATATAGGGAATTCTAAAGATAATGGTGATCCAGCAACCCACCCACATCATAAATTCAGTATTCTTATTATGCTCCTTTGAAATTATAAATATTAATTTGATAAGGAAGAGATGTAACAAAGAAATTAGAGAAGAGGAAACAGGGCAAATACAAGCTCTGTGTGTTACAGCCTGTGCAGATCCCCTAAACTGCAGTTTTAATCTCAGAAGAGCATTCACAAATTTTGAGACCAAATTCTTCAGTTGATAAGTTCTAGAAATGTTGGTTTCTTTTTCCCTTCAATGCCAGCCTTGAATATTCCACTGGGACAGAGTATCAAGCTCTGTTTCCTTCATTTTTCACTCTTTTATCTGTTTTTCATTCCTTTACACAGCAGCAAGACCCATCCAGCAGGGAATAGTTTCAATTGCTTGTGCACCATCTTGTATACTTGTGGGGAAAAAGTAATTATTTTCTTTGTCAAAATTAATAATTAATTTTATGAAAGGGTATTAATCCAGATCTATTCCTTTTAAGAATATTTCTTAAGTAATAAGATGATCTGTCTTAAGCCTCTGCATTTATTCTATGGAGTTTCAGTTTTCTTCCTTAATGTTTTACTGAGAGTTTTACCATGAGAAACAACCTAAATAAGCATTTCATATCAATATTCAATTTATAACAATGTGGAGGATCTGTCTTAGCTATACATTTGCAGTGGAACTAGTTTGGACCATATGCAATTTTATAGGACATTAAAACAGACGTTTCTGGTAAAATTTTAAAAGGAACAGCAATACACAATGTATTGCAGATCTGTTTCCAAAATGTGACTGTTTAACTAGATGCCTAAAATTAAAGCCAAAGAAAGTATTGAGAGCAATGTCCATAGTTTTCCTACTGATAGTAGTTTATGGCATGCGATAACACAGAGCTAGAGGACAGAATATTTCTACATGTCTCTGGTGAAAGGAGTTTCCTTTTAAAGTTATGTGCTAAAATGCTTCAATGCAGTCAGAGAAAAAGAAAAGAAAAAAATAAAGGGAAAAAAAAGCCAAAACAAAAGCACACCTAGATTAAACAAAAGCTTAGACATTACAGGAAAGCCAAAATACCAGCAGGTGTTCCTCCTCACTTTGTACTCTGGCCCAGGAAAATAAACTACCACACTACATGGAGAAAGTGTGAGTCACTGAACGTTGTAAATTTTCCTAATGTATCACAGCTACAGAAACACCTGTGCTAAACACAGTAACATTGTGCTAATCCTCTGTGAATATTTCAACAGCCCCGCAGTGTTTTCTTTCCTTACCAGCATGCTGGGGTGGTCAGTGTTTTCCCTTCTCCTCCTCTCCACATGCCTCCAGCGCTCCCAGGTCTGCACCCAGCCGGGTGCCTGGCCGGGTCCCGGGGCCAGCAGTGTCCCCAGGCATGGTGGCCAGCCTCAAACATCCTTCTGGGGAGCACGAGGCCACCACGAGCACTTTGCTGCTTCTGCTTCAGCCCAGCCAGGCACAGGGGTGTCTGCTGGCACCATTTTCTGCTGCTCTTTTCTTTCACTGTGTAAGAAAAGCTGCTACAGCTTGCCTGTGTGGCAGTCCCATGCTTTAAAATGGATGCATGTTCAAAACAGTATTTTCATGCCATTCCTTGCGCTGAAAATGGCCAAAGCGGGTGGAGAATAATCCCATCCAACGTGGTTCAAGTGTACCAAGTGAATCACAGGGAAAATCCAGTTTAAAACACAGGGGATAGTGTCTCACTACCTCTCCTGGAGAGCAGCCACCCTGCACAGTCCTGCTTCAGCCACCCCTGCCATGTCCATCTGCCGTGGGGCCCCCCAGGTCTGCCCACGGCAGTCCCCCATGGGACTGCCCCATGGGGGAGGGAGGAGGGCTCGGGGAGCCCTGAAAACCTGCTGGAGATCCTGAACCCACAGATTTCCCTTCACCCACAGGGCTGGGGTCCAGGGAGGGTGACTGTCAACCTCATCTGTCTGTCACCATCCCTGCCAGGGAAAGCTGAGGGGGAAAGCCTGCCTTGTGCAAGCCCAGGAGGGAGGAGACAGCCCTTTGGGTCTCCACACCTTCCCCAGCCCGTCTACCATCAACTCTTTTCTATTTGATAATGAGCACAGGCTGGGAATGCCATGAAAGGTCATTTAAACCTTACAGTCAGGATTTAAGCAAATTGCTAGTACTGGAGATTAGGCCAGGCTTTGGAGGACACAGGCACGGCTTTGTCCCATTTGTGGGGACACAGGTTGCACCAGACCCATAAAAAAACCACAGCTCATCCCAGGGCAATAAATGATGGAGGCTGAGAATCTTCACATCCCAGTGCATCTTAGGGAGGCAGAAATTAAAAGGACACCGAGATCAAGGACTGTGATGCTGCTGTTTGGGTTACATGCAGCTAAGGTGCAGTTTATTGCACTGCTGATGGGCTGAGAAGCAGCCAGAGAGCCAAAAGCAGCTTTCCTGTAGCTCACAACTATCACAATTCACAAGGCAGTGCTCTTCTAAAGTCAGGCTTTTCATCAGAGATCACTATGGTTTTCATCAATGAAAAAAATCCAAAAAAACAAACCCAAAACCCCACAAAAGTTCAGCACTTGCAGAACTGGTTACCCCTCACTCTTATTCAGGTTTAATTAAAGACCATGAGCACAATTGTCTTGTCTCCCTGCCTGGAGCTTCTGGGATTCATTCTCCACCTTGCAAGCCCAGCCCTGTACACTGTTCCCACACAACAAGAACAAGAAATCTGACCTGCAAGGCCACAGCTCAAATATATCATGAACACTAACTTAGGAATTTTTGAGTTAAAAGGAAAAAAGTGCCACAATCTAGTATCCATGTCCTTAATCATTTTTTCAGTTAATTTCCTAATAAAATGGGACACTTGGAAGACATTAATGCAATTAATGATGCCAAGAGAAAAATTCCGGTTGAAAAGAATACTACATGCTGAAAAATCTTTTCCTTTTGGCAAACTTGATAAATTTTGGTTTATAATGACCTCTATGTAGATAATAAATGGTAGTTTTTCTCCGTGAACTGTGAGGGAGAGGTCAAGAGCTACCAAATGTAAGACTAAATGAATGAGTCACAAATGTCCCATTTACAATTGTCAAGTGTGTGCATTCCACTTCTTCATTAATAAGTTGTCTGTAAGATAGGGGAGTATAACGAGAAAGTAAATCTTACCTAATCAGTTAAGTGTACTTCTTCACACAGAAACCTTTATTTCTGTGGTGAAAATTGTCCTGTTGTTTTCTGTAAAATATACTTTATATAAACACCCACTTGACAGGTCTTGGCTATATAAAGCAGATGACACAAGCAAGGAACATGGATGTGACTCCATGGCAGCATTTTCAGAGTTGTCTGTAGGAGGTTGGAGCTTACCTGCAATGCATTCCAGGGCCTGCAGCCACTCTGAGCTCACCACAGACACTTAGGGGATGCATTGAGGTTGTGACACTGGTCTTGTCACCTTCTGGACTGAGAGCATCCCACCTTCCACCAAATCTGATAATTTAGAACCCCTACAAGTGCAGTGATCTCATTTCCGCAGTCAAAACACAAGCTGACTTCTCCTGTCATGTTCTGACAGACAGAAAAAGCAGCTACAATGCTGAGTGCATTCTGATTAAAAAACGTAATTCTTTTCTCTTCCATTGTAGCTCTTAACAAGGCAAAGTGAACCTTTTAAAATATGTTAATATGTGCCATAAATTAGGAAAAAATCCATTTTAACCTCTACCACAGTTGATATTTTAGTGGATTTAGAAGGCTCCATGATGTTACTCCGGAGAATTCTTTATTCCAAGTGGAATTCAACTATGTCCCAAAACCAGAGATGAAATCTGGTTTATCACCCATAGGTGTTTAATAATTCTGCTTCATTGTCTGCTTTCTATTCTTATCATGTCAACAGCACAAAAAATTACTTGCTAATGGCAAAACCAGTTGAGAATTCAACTTTCTGCTGTCATCAGTGGCTTGATTTATCTTCTATCATCTCAGAGAAATCACCAGTTAAAATCCACATTTTTATCCTTATCTTCCAGCCTATTCAGGTTCATGAAATAAGTCTTGCAGGCAGTTTTCTCACTGGAGATTGAGTTAATCAGCTCCTCAGAAAACCATTGCCTGCGTAGAAACACTCCTGGTCTGCATGAAGCTCTAGAAAAAGGCAGGGTGGTAGAGTTATATATTACTTGATCAAGATTTTTTTAATTCCTCAAGAATTTGGTGCAGCTGTATGAGTGGACACATGTGAGTGTTGATTGAGGAAATGCTGAAATTCTTCTGATTCTGAATGTTCCCAATGCTTCAGAAGCTGTTTTGAAAGAACAATCCATATTCAAAGACTTCTTTCAAAGGGCTCAGCTTCAGAATTACTCCTTAGATTCATGTTTCAGACTGCAGTAAGAGTGGCAAATAATCAATCATGCAATGGTCATTTGCAAAGACTTTATTTTCTAAGATAATTAGAGTTCTTCAGAAGTTGTCCAAAGGTATTGATAAAAAGCATCAATAAATCTACTGCTGCTGTTGATTCAGATTTTACTCACAACTTATTTTGCTGAGGTTATATCTCAATGAACTAGAATCAGAAAAAATATGACAAGATCAGGCTGTTTTATCAAAACCTGTAAAGTTTAACTAGGATGCCAATATTCTTTTGTGTCATGTACCTTTAATTACCTTTTCTGAAAAAAAGAAAAAAGGTAAAAATACCCAAGGAAATTATTACACTGAGTCAAATCTGATTTGGTTAAATCTAACTGCCTCTCTCCATTAATAACTTTATACCAGATGCTCCAGCAAGACACCCAAGAACCTGGGCTAGCAACAGTCAAACCTTAGGAGCTGCTTAACATCCTCAGAAGTGCACAAAAATACATTCCATAAATGGACTGGAGCCCTAGATGAAAAACATAATTTATTTTCCTTTGCATTTCTAGTTTATGTAACCCTTTGGTGCAATAAGGAACATGAAAAAATAGTTTTTAAGACTGTAATATCTTAAGGTACTACTACAATGAATATATAAATTTTTTTCTAAGTAATATACATTGAGCAAATCTGTAGTAAATTATTGGAAAGACATTAAATTATTTTGTTGTCATGTAATGATTTTCTACAAAAAAAAAAGTAGGAAACCACATTTTAAACAAAGCTCTTTTCCTGTGTGGACTTGTGCCAGTCTCAGCAGTGGTGACTGTATTTGAGGTGTTAATAAGGCAACTTAGGACCTTGAACTACAGCCACAGGTTGAAGCTGGGCATCCACAGGATGTCGCTTCAATAAGGTTGTTGCAAGACAGGTATAAACCTTCTGCAAGATCTTTGTAGCACCTTTTGGACCTCTTTCCCTGGCAGGTGTCCCCCCTCTGCACGTGGAACACAGCTCATCCCTGGTTTGTCACTTCATTCTCAGTGATCACAAACAATGGACTCATCCAAGCCCACTCTCATTTTTACAAGAGCACACTGGTGAATGTGACTACTGCCAGCCTTTCTCCAGCCAGCCAGCACATTTGTCATCATTGCCATGTTGCTCAGTGGTAAAACACTGCTCCTCACCTTTGGGAACACCTGAAATACCTGAACATGTATGTGACTGAACTGGTTTCAAGATCAACCACATGCCATTAGATAAATAAATCACTCAAATCACTCAGCATCAAAGGAATGCACACACTGAGCTCACAGGAGAGTTTATTATGGCACTCTCAGTGACACACAGAGCATCATTTTTCACCTTTGGCACTTAGCTCATAAATTCTCCAATATCTTGTAATTGAGTAACTGAAGCTGTCAAGTGTATTTCAGTTTATGCTAATATCAAGTGTCCAGAGTGTGAACCTGATTGTGCTCCAGGCTGCTCCAGAGTTCACTCAGGATAACAGCCTGACCAGCCCAGCTTCGGCTTGCGTGGAAATCCACAGGAGGAGAGGTCGAGCACAGGAGAATGTTATCACTCACCTTTAGTAGAGAACTTTCCTCAGGCACCCACGTTCCTCTGTCAGTCTGAGGGCTGTGTGTGTGCCACCTGGATTCACATTCAGACACAGGCGTTTCCACAAGCTCCCCTAAGTCTGCATGAACCCCAGAGTCAAGGATGTTGTTGTGTGGAACTGCTGGGAATCCTCACCCAGCTGCCCACAAGGATCAACATGCTCTCCTCAAGGCAGCGACATAAAAAGCTGTAGTGGAACTCTGCACAGTAAACAGTTCAAAGAAAGATGGAAATGCTGAATAGATCATGGCAGTAAACTCCATTATTATTTAAGATATTGTAGACAAATAATTTAAATGAAATAAAACCAACACTTTGCTTAAGAGAATTATGGAGACTAGTCTGTATTTATTATACAAAGAATTATTTCTCCATGCTTTAATTTTGTTTAAGAAACTGAATTTTATTGTATTTTGACAATGGAAGGCATATTTTATTCTATTTTATTATTCTTTAAGGGTGTTTTTTTGGACCACCTTATATATTACTTATGCAAATTTTATATCCCCCTTTAAACATTGGAAGAAATTTAATGGTGCTAAGACACAGTCGGGCATTTTAGTGACACTATTCCAATTTTTTTTTTTTTTTTCAGTCCTTACTGTTAAAATCCAGAGAGTATTTCTTTCATCTTTGTTCCCTCTATGGAGACATTGATGATTTGTCCTGGTTTTGGCAGTAATGACAGCAGAATTATACAACCCTTTCACCACTTCAGTTTCCCTAGGATTTAGGAATGTGATAGTATTGCAGCATTCCCAAAGTGGGTCAGGACTGAGAAGCTGAGTTTTTTGGCTGTCAATGATTCAAGATAAATCACAATGATGCCACCATAAAGAGGTTGTATTTTCAACAACAGTGACTGCCACATAAATGAGTTTTAAAATTGTGCTATGATATCTTTCAAGTCATCATTATCAGTGCCAAAAATCTTCTGGATCTAAATTGTGTGTCACGTATTTAATCTACATAGCATGTGGAAACAAAAAACCATCTCAGATACCTTGATTTTTCCCCAGGGAAAAGCACAGAAATTTCACCATGGTAAAACTGCAGGTGGCCATATGTTGAACATTAGATTTCCAGAGCCGGAAAAGCTGAATCCACATTCCAGAATGCACTGAGAATCCATATACATATTAAAATTTTAGAGAGAACTGTTGCATTTTTATTCTCAATGGATGTGTTAGTAGAACTTGTGATTTTAAGTACCCGTCTGGTAAAAAGATTGCTTTGTAATTTGAAAGCACTGCAGACATGACACATGTTGGGGATGTCAAACCTGGCTTTTTTTTATATATGGTACTACTGCTTTTATAAAAACTGTCCTCTCATTGAATGTTCTATATCTTTAATACATCTTATACATGACAGCAAATTTTAGTGTACAAAAGTAATGCAAATAGGAGCTATGTGTGCAAAACTGCTTGCAGAATTAGAGCCTATTTTTATTCTTTATATTTTGCTACTCACCGTGAGATGTGCATCATGATAAATTGCTATGAGTATTTTATACAGCAAAAAAGAGGAACTTAAACTTTAACACTTATTGAAGCAAGGATAAATGGGAAATTATTACCATGTTCTTGTGTTTCACCTTTTGATTTTCTGGTCCCATGGAGTATTTTAAGGGCAGATCATGAAGAACTCATTTCTTGGAAAATTTAAATGTTTTAAGAAAACCAGTGTTCCTTTGCAAAAATAACACAGAACATCAGCATCACTAATTCTTTATTCCTCCTCAGTTTAAAGTATACCATTATTTTATTTTAATTCCAACATAAATTCCAGATTAAATCTTTGATGTCTCACACCTGTCCAAAGTTAATAGATATACATGTTATTATTCTACCTGTCTATGAATTTTTCACACATTTTTCTCACCTTTCTGTCACAGAGTGATAATGGATTTTTGAGACACTTCAAATCCTTAAATATGCACAAAGTGAGGCAGGGGGGCAGTTAATGTGGCTCATTTACATCAACTACAGTACAAAAGAACAGAAATGAATCATGGAGTCACAGTGAAACAAGGCATGTTATTTAGTGGAAATGATGCACTCCTGCCAACAGAGATAATGATAATTATAATATAACTTAAAACATTTTCTGTCTGCATAACTCCTGCCACTACTCTATGTCCTACAAATCACACCAAGATTTATGACAAGATAAAAACCTTAATTATATCAAGCATATGAAGATGAATTAATTTTAATATGCTTGGCTTACTTTATATGATTTTTAAAAGTAGCCAAATGTGACGCCTTTAAATATAGCCTGAGAACCATTTTGAATCTATCCACAACCAGTTTTTTGGTATACAACATAAGTTTGATTTTTAGTTAGGAGTATTAGTTATACTCCTCTATTGCAAATCTTGGTGTAGTATAATTGCATAACATTAAGACTTTCAAATGGAATACATCAGGTAATGATTTACAAATTGGATCAAAACAAAAAATTCTGTGTTGATAACCTTAGTCATGCTTCTAGTAATGTTTAAAATCCAACTATGCTTCCATTTTCAATTCTAGGCTTGCCAGAACATATCAGAATGATGTGTTCTGGAAAAATCATCTCCTCAGTTTGAACACATGCAGTATAATAGAAGAAATAAAAAAAATATTTTTGCAATCCAACTCGGTATATGATATTCCATTACACTAAGAGACTTCCTGATAAAATCAGCAAACAGACAACAAAGATTGATTAATCAATAAGTAGGCATGGCCTTATTACAGTGAACAAATTAGACACTCAGAATATATTGCTTTATACGCAAGATTTCTCTTTTACAAATATTCTCAATAATTGACTGTAGTGACCTTTTGGCAATGCTGAAAAACATCCTCAATTAATAGCCTTCTTTTGCAAAATAGATCACAGTGGGGAGAACTGCAGGTTTTGCACAGTAAGAGTTCAGAGAAAAGGAGGAAAATGGTTTTTAAACTCGTTCAGTAGGAAGCAGATGAGAGCTTTACTTTCCAAAGCAGTATTTGTTTAATAAAAGCAATGCAAAGACACTTCAGCACTGATGCAATGTTTCAGGAGCCACATCACCAGCTGAGCTCAAATCCCTTGGTCCCTCTGTTACAGGAGTACTGAGGAATAAACTACAATTTGAGAACTGTTGCTAAATGCAGATCAGAAGTCTTTTTGCTACAAACAAAGGAAAACTGCTTCTCTTCTCTCTCCTGGTGACCTGTTTGGTGCACGAGACACCCAAGTACTACATTTAATGATGTTTTCACTGGTAACTGCATTCTGCAACAAACTCAGTAATCACATTAATAGAGTTTCTGTTTCAGAGCTTTTTGTTACTCTTCCAAACCTCAGCTTTCCAGATTACAAAAATTTTCAGAGTAAATTTAAAGACACAAACATATCAATTTTATGCCAAGACTTGGGGGGCATCAGCTGAGGCGACTTGCTTGCAGGAAATGGATGCAAAATATATTAATATTTATTGTAGCACAGTTTTTCATGGAAATGGTAGGCCTTTTTACAGCAATATGGAAATTGGTAAAGATTTGGGTGTTTGAGTCTGATTTCAAAGCTGAGATCTGGGTAAAAAAATAATCCCTCATGGAAACAGAGAATGAAAAGAAATAGTACTTTTGGTCAAAGGGAAAATATGGGAATGAAGATTATATAAAGATTCCCCCTGCTTTGGTCTGGGAAAAAGGAAAAGGAAAACAAAAAGAACAGCATAGTAGTTTTCAAGAAGCAGGAATAACATTCACCTTCTGAATACCAGACCATTCAGGAAAGAACTGCATCTTCCCTTTCCCATCTTCTACATATTTTTTCTCTCCCTTTAAAGGAGCAGATCCTTGCTCTGTGTTAGCATGGAAAAGCTGCTTTTTGGGGCATAGAGAAGGTTTTGTTGTCATCATTTTTCCACCTCAAGCTGACTAGAGGGAGCAGCATTTTTAGATGAAGTCAGAGTAAGGAAAGATCATCTCCTCGGAAGATGCTGTTGTCAGCTAACCCAGGAAATTTCAAATAAATTTGCAGACCAGTTAAAGACAAACAGGAGGACAAAAGATAAAATATTAGTTAAGACAACAGTCCATCCCACATGCAACCCATAAGAGCCTTTTCTGAGAGCTGAATATAGCTGTATTCTCTCCATGACAGACAAATAATTGCAACAAAAATGTTCAATCCATTTCAGAGTAAGCTTTTCCCTTCTCCCTCAACAAGGCTTATATTGATAGCCATATGTGTAGCTGTCTATTTTTATTAGTTTACAGGCTGTAAACATTTCAGTCTGGAATGTCCTGAAGGACAGTGTGTCTGTAAACTTCTCTTTGTTTCTTTCTCTCTTTTTAGATTAAAGCTAATTAGACTTGATTTTAATCCTCTTTTTCATAAAATTCAAGTCTGCTGATTTTGAGCTGTAGCTTCTGGCTACACTGATCAAGTATCACAAAAATACTGTGAAGTCCAGAAGTTGCTAATTTAAGCAACTTTTTATTTCCTGCCCAGCCCCACAACCACCAGTTTTCCATGTCAGTTTTGCACAGATTTTCAGGCACAGCATTTATATAAAGGGAAGGGAAGGGAAGGGAAGGGAAGGGAAGGGAAGGGAAGGGAAGGGAAGGGAAGGGAAGGGAAGGGAAGGGAAGGGAAGGGAAGGGAAGGGAAGGGAAGGGAAGGGAAGGGAAGGGAAGGGAAAGGAAGAAAGGAAAGGAAAGAAGGAAAGGAAAGGAAAGGAAAGGAAAGGAAAGGAAAGGAAAGGAAAGGAAAAGGGAAAGGGAAAGGGAAAGGGAAAGGGAAAGGGAAAGGGAAAGGG